>PVLD010009695.1:0-75336 GCA_004027595.1 Dinomys branickii | reverse complement strand
TTGTTGAGAGGATCAACTGTCTGACTAAATTTGCATGTCTGTATATGGGTCCATGCATCTACAATTCGAAGATATCAATGGATAAAGCAACAACTACTGTTGAGACCATATCACCTTGTCTATAGATTAGTTGTGATTGTACTATTTTCTATGATAATGGGTGTCTGTTTGTCAATATGTTTTCGTACTTTTATGTTTCTAAAAAAAAAAAAAAAAAGAGAGATTGGTGTAATGCCTAGGGCATCCCACACCCCACAGTCACCCACCCTCCTACATTCACTTCCAGCTTCTTAAGCAGATTGTTTAGGGTTAGCAACCTGAGTTCCCTTCTGTCAGAGCAAATGGGGCACAGCAAGAATGCTACCTCTTTCTCACTTAAAGCAGCTTGTTCAAAATATCACCATTAGTTGCACACTTAGAAAGAGAGAGAGAACCTCAAAGCATCTCTCCACAACTTGGGGCTAAACGTTCTTGCTTTCTGAAGTCACCCCTTTCTGCTGAGTGCCACCTGCCTTTGGAGTGGCTGGAACACAGAGCAACCCCTGTCTCATCCCTTTGGGCAACAACCTCCCATCTTGCCACCCACAGCACAGTGCTCAGGAGAGCACGCGGTGAATACACTTTCTCCAGGATTTGTGCAGAGCCTAATGCATTTGCATGATGATGACCATGAGTAACATTTACATTTTCTATGCTTGGCTGTAAGAGGGTGCAGGAACCCTTTGAACTTACAGAGGCACTTGTTTTCTTGATTCCCAGCCCCATGATTTAAAAATGTGTTCACTAACAGGGTTTCCTGTCTGTGCACCAATATTCATGACTTTGTTTCCCACTGCTGTTGCATGAGAGATGACCATTTTGCTGCTTCAGACATGAATATAAACCCTTATTGTTCCCCATATTAGAAGCCTAATTCCAGACTCACGGAGCTAAAATCACAATGCGAACACAAACTGGAAACAGGTTTGTGTTCCTTTCTAAGGCATCCAGGGAAGAAAACTTTTTTCTGTTTGTTTGTTTCTTTTGGATTTCAGAAGTGGTTTGTATTCCTTGACTCATGTTCTCTGCCTCCAACTTCAAACCCACAAATGTGGCCTCTATCTGCAGTTACATTTTTGTTGAACTGATTTTTCTGCCTCCTTTCCGCACACTTAAGGATGCTTGAGATTATACCAGGCTTGCCCACATGTTCCAAGAGATTGCAAGAAAAACAAAGGACTCAGTTGTGTCAGCCACGTGAACTCTACTTTCCCAGGGAACGGGACATACTTGCAGGTGTGAGGACTTAGGGAGGGGGTATCACTGAGGGACTATTGCACATGCTTGTACCACACATGCTGTGGGATTGGACAAATGTGCTGTGGCATATGCACGTCACTGAGGTATCACACAGAGAGTTTCACTGCCAAAAATTCCTCTGGGATGCAACTAATCACCCCTCATTCTCCTCAAACTCGCAACCACTGCCCTTTTCATTGCTCTTTTGAATCCATGCTGTTGGAATCACATGACCTGCACCCTTCTCAAATTGTCTTCTTTTGCTTACTAATATGCACTTATGTTTCTTCCATGTCTCTTCAGCACTCCACGGCTCTTTTCTTTTGAGGTCTGCATAATATTTCAACAAGCGCATGTATCACAATTTATCCATACACCTACTCTTATAGATTGTGACTCTTCGTGGTGATATGTCATTTTAACTGCATTAGGAAGCCACTGGCCAATTATGAAAGCTCATTTCTACCAAGCGGGTCCATAGATGTTTTGCACATGCACCAGCAAACTGAGCAGTGACGAACTACCTTGGAGTTTGGTAGCACCACAAATAGTCTTGTAGCCTGAATGGAATAAAGAGGAAAGATGAAGAAATTGGCACATTTTCTGGATGGTGCAATCTGCTCCACCCAGGATTTGTGGGTGGAGCTACTGTGTTTGGACCATAGACTCCAAAATGGACCCACACCAGTGACTCTCTAGGGAATCTCCAGCTCTTCACCCTTGGACTGGGGCTGCTTCTTTGATCTTCTTTCTCTGTGGCACCCACCTTCTTTGACTGAGCAGCTGATAGATCTTCTGGCTATCCAGCACTTAGCACATGACCATGGTGGACTCTCCCACCTCTGATCCTGTAAGCCTACCTAATAATTCTCTTCCATAATATTACACACATTTTCTATTCATGTAGATCCTCTAGGAAAGCCTTACCTATAGACTGGGTCAAGTATCCTCTTACCAACAGCCCCATCAAACCCCAATGCTGAGTTTTCAGCAACCAAGCTGAATGTTAGGAGGTGGGACCTCTCCAAAGGGATGAGGTCATGATGGGAAACACTCATGGACGAGGTCAGTGTCCCTATATTGTAGACTCAAGAGAGCTCCCTGATCCTTGACCCATGGGAGGACAGTGAAAAGGTGACATTTGTGACCCAGGAAACTGTCTCACCAGGCATGGGGTCTGCCACACCTTGCCCTTAGACAGGGAAAAACCACCGTTTCTTGTTTTAATTCACATAAGCTATCATATTTTTGCTTTAGCAACTAAGACAGACTTGGATGCCCTTAGAAGGACATCTTGGATATTTCTAAGTTTTGGCTAGGATGAATACATAAAGATGATATGAACATCCATGTATGGGCTGTCTGTGAGCCTGTGTTTCAGTTGTGGAAATCCCACAGACTGTGACTGCTAGATCACAAGGAAAGATTCATTTGTTGTTTACTTATCAGATCAGCCCCAGGTCCTTGAACATGCCAAGCAAACACCTACCTACACCCTAAACATAACATGTTTGGATTTAGAAGAAAGTACCAAATTTCCATGCAAATGGGCGGCATCTTTTTACATTCTCATCAGCAAAGAATGTGATTTTCAGGTTGTCTCAACATTAGCTGGTGGTATTGGGTTTATATTGGCCATTCTAATAGGAGTTTAAAGGTATTTTGTTGATTTAATTTGTATTTTAATAATGGCATATGTTACCGTTGATACATTGTGTCAACTTGGGGAGTCTGGAGGTTTAGCTGAGTAACTCAGCAGTTGTAGATCTTGGGGTGAAAAGGACATGCCCTTACCCTTCTGGGATGTTGTTTATTGTGTTAATTTGGGAAGTTTAAAAGGTTAACTATGTGATTCAGCAGGAAGTCGGGGTGCTTACTTTGTATACATCCTGAGCCTGTGGAAGAGGAGGGCATGGAGACTGTGTGAGAGCTACACGCCCCCTGGGTGGGGGCAGGCTGTGCACAAGGTAGAGGAAAGAGGCTGCTTGCTTGCAATTCCACACATTTGCTGGTTGTTTGCTGCCCTGAACAGTTTGCCCTCTGCCATGTGCCACTCTGCCTCTGAAGCAGCCAAGTGTGGACTGAAACCTCCACAAACTGTAAGCTAAATAAACCTTTCCTTCCTTCATTTTGGGTGTGGGGTATTTTGTCTCAGCAACGAGAAAAAAGTAACCAAGACAGCATATAAAATGGTTTGTCTTTTGTATACTTATTTGCCATATGCATGTATGTCTTTTTTGGTGAAGTATCTGTTAAGATCTTAGTCCATTTTATTTTTACTCTTTTTCATTTTATTTTTAGAGGTAAAAGAACCAAAACATATTAACAAACCTAAATATAAATGAAACAACATACAAACAATAATACAGAATTTCAGACAAAGCCTAAAGAAGTTAACAATGGTTGCTGTATTATATACTGTTAACTTCATATTGGTTACTCCGATAAACAAATACAGATGTGAGAATGACCAAACAATTAAAGATCAACTGTTCCTTTCAAGGAAGCAATAGAAATTAATAGTATAATCATCCTGGTTATTGTGTATTCTATATTATATATAGAATATATATATATATATTTTTTTTCTTTTTTCTCCTTTCCCTCATCCTAGTCATTCTTTCCTTTTGAGCAGTTTTTTTTTTTTTTTCTGTCTCTCACTATCTATTGTACCTGTTAGATTTCATTTACTCTTTCAGGTTCTTATACTAGAGAGACAATACCATGTTTACACATGTGAGTCTTATTTATTTATGTGTATGGTCTCTAGTGGCAGTGATTTAATTATCTAAGGAATGGATAAAAAGCTGTAGTATTTTTATATAATGGAATATTACTCAGCTATAAAGAAAGATAAACTTGAGACTTTTATAATGTTCTTGCTCCACTTTTAAAACCAAGATATGATAGTGAATGTTTAGATTTGAAAAAAAAAGCTACATTGCCATCAATCCCCCTCAAAGTGCTCCCCATCACTTCAAACACACTTATCTCATCACTCTTGTGACTTTGTGGAGCAGTTCTGGAAGTTTTCTTGTGAGGTTATTTAGTTGCATTGTAGTAGCTGCTTCAACGTCCTGAGACCATTCACAACACTGACCTTTCACAGCCATTTTGATTTAGAGGAAAGAGTGAGAGCCACACATTGGCCTATCAGGCGGATAAGGTAGATGAAGACACGGCATCATGTTCGCACAAGCCCATCTTTTCTTCCAATGGCAATCAGCAGCTGCATTCACAGGGTTGTTCCCATCACACTGCAGACAGTCACACCTGCGGCCAAGGGTCACAGACCTGAAGAGCGCAACTGAAGAAAGGACATTCAGTTGACCAACAACACCGGAAGGGGTGAACCTAGGAAGCAGGACGCTGTGTGAATTGTGGGATGCAATACGGCATCTATAAACCTGGAGAGCTCAAGGATCCACCACCTTAACCCAGAATGTTAAAAGAAAAAAAAGGGGGACTGGGGATATAGCTCAGTGGAATAAGTGCCTACCCGGCAAGCACAAAGTCCTGAGTTCAATCTCCAGTACTGCCAAAAAACAGAGGAAAAAGAAATCTAGCAGTGGGACAAGAACCGTTTTGTAGCAAGCTGCAGCACCACAGGAGATAATGCGTGCTGGTTCCAAAAAATACACCCCTGTAGGGGTGGATGTAAGAAAAGTATTAAACTGCATTCTAAACAAATGAACTGAGAAAAGAACAGTGGAGAAGCCATTTTTCCAGTTTGTCGGCACAAATCACCCCTAGATAAATCTCTTTTCATTCAAAGATTTAAGAAAAGAAAAGAAAGTCAACATGAATCTATTTAAAGAAAGAGTAAGAACACGGAAATACAACAGAACTTGAAGACTCAAAAGGACCCACTCACACTAAGAGGTAATCCTGAAATCTTCTTTTTCTGAACTATAAGCATAGAGGGGAAAAAGTCCTTCAAGAATTCAGAAAAGAAGAAAAGACTAAAACCAAGCTACCTACAAGGCACCAAAACTGCGTGGTACTCAGAAATGTCAGAGGGAGGCCAGAGTTTGAAATACATTTTTTTTCTTTTAAAGTAGAAAACATGATAACTAAAGAATCTTACTTCCAACCAAGAAATCTGTCATAAGTCAAAGCATAGGAAGAGCCATTCTCAAATTTTCAGGCAACAAAAGATTGTATAACCAAATATGTTTTTCAGAAACAAAACCTGTCCACACTTATCTAGAAGTGGAACAGAAAGAACTCAAGAAGGCAGAAATTACAAGACAAAAGCAAGTTACAATTGCAGCAAAATGAACTCAGTGATTTGAATCCTTTTTCTAAATACTTTTCTTTTATTTATGGAATTATTATAATAGTGACAAATGGGGAAAGTATGGCAAATAGTGGACAATTCAAAAATGCTTTATATATATATATATATATATATATATATATATATATATACCCTTTATTCCAAAGCAGTTGTAGATTTACAGAAAGTTTACAAAAACACCTGAGAGCTCCCATTGCCCCATACATACTTTACCCTATTACTGACGTGTTACATTTGTGTGGGGTTTTTTTCACAATTAGCCAATATTCCCACACTGTTATTGAGAAAAATCTTTGCCTTTCCAAAGTTTCTTAAAATTTTACCCAATGTCTTTCTTATTTCGTATTTTTATTAGTACATATTTATTGTACAGGATATTTACAAAGGTTTCAAATGTGATTGGCAATACAAATGATATGGCAAGAACTACAGAAAGGTGATACAACTACTGTGACAAAATTTAAGAAAAAAAACCCCACAGGTTTAAAAATCCATACTTTCTGAAAGGATCTGGAAAGATAGAAGTCAGTAAAGGACAAATTCATCTCACTGGATAGAGAGGAAGTTAAAATGTTCTATGGCATTTTTGATTTTGGAAAATTGAGTTATCAATAAATAATGACAATGCATACTACTTGTTGTATATATGTGCTTTGTCACAATTCTGCATGCAGATTTGCAGTGTGGTTTGAAAAATCTCCTTAAAAACTAAGAAAAACGCAGGCATGTTTTCCAAGGCAAAGTCTGCCTTCTGATCTTTTGAGATGGCATAAACAAGGAAGACATAATCATATAACAAAAGACAGAAAACCCAAAGGAAACAACAACAACAACAACAAAAAAACCCTAAAAATCACTCATTAGGCAAGGAGACAGAAGCCAAACCAATCTCATCTGCCATTTTGTTGGAAAAGATAAAGGTTAAACACCCACCAAGAAGGCAGAGACTCTCAAATCGGGCTAAAAGAACAAATCAAAACACATGGGCTGCGAAACAACCTTAGAACAAGTCTCTATCCCCTCTGCTTGTACTTCTCAAAACCACAGAAGCTGACACAAATTACCGAACGAAACAAACAGACAGAAGAACAGTTGCCGAGCTTAGACTGTCAAATGGCACAGAGAAATGCCACCAACTTCCTGTGAAAGCTGACATCTTCAGAGTTAATTGGCTCAAAATAAAGAAGAGATGAGGTGTACAGCCCCAAATTTCTTCCTCCTGAGAGGAACGTGTGATTTTGTGGGAAGTGCATGGAAGACAACCTAAAGACTTTTAAGAAATAAAGCTCTTTGAACCCCCAAAGGTCAGCTTGATGGTTTCTTTCACCAGACCAAGGGATACTTAGACAAAATGGAAAGCAGGGAGCAGAATGATGCACTGCTTTTCTTACTATTCTACTAATAGTAGTCACAGCATGTGCTATGTTGGGGTAAAGAGTACAGAGATTTGGGGAATGCTTGGATCTTGCAGCAAGGGTCAACACTGAAAAAGAAGGCTGCTCCACTTGAAGGCATTTTTGGAGATGCAGAATTATAGCAGCAGAAAGACAGCCCACCTGATAAACTAAGTCCCCTGGAAGCCAGGAGCCACATCAGCTTAGCTAAGCATGGAGGAAGCATGGAGCCATAAGAAGTCTGGGACTCATGTGTGGCCTGTCTGTTCCTCATTTGCCTGGCTGGGTAAATGGGTGGATGAATGCGCTATGGGTGAGGGAATGGACAGATGAATGAATGGTTGAATCAAAGGATATCTTTACCAGCTATGGTAAAAAATACAGTGTAGGTGATGAGTGCCATCCAGGGGAAAGACACGCTCACAAAAATATGGCGGTGTGTCCGTGTCCATCTGAGCCAGTGGATCTGGTTCTGCGTGACTTCCGACTCTGCCCGGAAGTCAAAGTGATTGTGAAAGAAAGGCCAATGTTTTGAATCCATTCAGGACACGCACGCAGCTATGACTGCACACCTGAAGATATTCAAGAAAGAGGACTTCCAGAACTGGCTCAAAAGTGGCAAGAATGATGGAAAAAATATGTATGAATCAAAATGGAGGAACTGGGTGAGGAAAGAGGTGCCGCGATAATGTGTCTTTTAGTGTAATCATTTTTAAGAAAAAAGTTTGAGCACTCACCCTACCGTTCTGGCCACATCTCATAATGTGTTTGCCCTTTGCATGGAGTTACAATAACCCTACTGAAAGCATTTCTTTATTTATTACTACTTTATAGATTTCCTCATGTTCTGTAATTAGATTATTTTACAATATATCTTACTGCCTTACTAACTATGCTGAGGGCCTGGTTCCTTTCTGAAAGAAAGATTTAGGGGCAGGATGAATTTTGCCTACCTTCTGATTTGGCAAAATACAAAATGTTCCAGTGTCTCATAACATATTTTATGATACTAATAAAAATGGTAGATAATGTAGCAACCACTGTTAATTCCTGTCATTTTGTTTTGAAGTCATGTATCATTTTTGTTGTCTTTGTGTTGTTTTGATTTTGTCTTCATTGCTGTTTTGTTGGTTTGTTTTATTTTTAAAAGAACAAAGAAAAATTTACATTGCAATGTAATGTTGTCATGTATTATATAAGTCCATGATTATAAGCAAAAAATGTATAGGGAATTCTGAAATATAGCAAACAATAATGAAAAGGCTTTTCTCTTGAGAAATCTGACTTTTACTCAAAAAAAGTTAGCATTTATTCTTCCCAAATGCAAAGAAAGATTCTCTTGTTTCTCTGAGGTTTATAGGCTAATTTCATTAGTTACATACTATAACAATAATGTTTAACAATATGGGTATAATTATATGTTACATGTAAGTTGTACATTCTAGTAATAGCTTTTTAATTTGTATTTTATATATCATCTTACATGTCTTGCTGTGTTTATGTCCAATAATTTGCTATGTTTACGTCCAATAACTTGTAAATATTACTTCAGAGATTTATAATTTATTTTTAGCCTCCCTCCATCTCTGCATAACTTGTTATTGGTTTTCTATTACTGCAATGACAAATTACCACAAACTTAGTGTTTTAAAGTAGTCCAGATAGTGCATGATATTGTACTGCAAATCAGAATTCTGACATGGTCTCACCAGGTTAAGATTAAGATGTAGGCAGTGTTGCTTTCTTCCTACTGGGGGCTACAGGAAATAATTTATTTCCTTGCTATTTCTAGTTTCCATTGATAGCTGATTCCTCATTCTGTGCCTACTTCTAACTTCAAAGTAAGCAATAGTACACCTTTCAGACTACTCTACTGTACCTACTTCTCTCTTGGGAGAAGCTGGGAAAACTTCTGCAATTTTAAAGACTGGTGGTCAGTTTGGACTCACTTGGAAAATGCAGTATAATCTCCCAGCCTCATTTTATTTAAATTTAAAAACTCCTTTTTTCCATATAAGAAAACACGTTTGCAAGGTCCATAATCCACATGGGCCAGCAGGGGCACACTTAGGAACTTGTTTAATAAATTCACACATGACTATTCCCTGTCAGAAACTCATTAAAAACAGTGTCTCACCTCATATATATTTTTTCCCATTTCACCTGTGTGTCAACTGAGGAAAAACAAAGGGAGGAAGGGAGGGAGGGAGGGAGGGAGGGGAAGGATGCTTATACATTGGCACTCGATGTCACACCAATCGGTCATGTGTGTACCTTGGCAGCAATAAGCAGGGTTATAAATATGTTTTTGGTGTTTTGAGTAGAACATGCACCTGGATGATGGGAGGTTGAGTTGAATAAATAACTATGACATATAGAAAATGCTTTAATCATCTTAAAGTTTGCCAAGAATCTATGTAATCAGCACAGAGACCTTCCTTACCTTTGGGTACATCTTTCGCCTCCAGGCAAAAGCAAATAATATAGCCTGTGGATCCAGGAACTGGAAATAAATCTTACTTGGTAACTTTCTAAGGCCTGATATCAGGTGAAGCTAGATTTCTTTTCCATATTCAAGAAAACTCAAAGAACAGCCAACTTTCAGCAAATTGTACCCCTGTGCATGTGAGAACACATACACACAGAGAACTGCTTAGAATTTTAACCCCAGCTTTATCATCTACTTTCTGGATTTCTTTAATGCTTTATCTGACCTTCTGATTTCACATTCCAGATAATTAAAACAAAGGTCCTTAAAGATCCTTTTGACTTTGAGCTTTAGAATTTGCAGTTCAGTGAACATGTATATGTTGAGCAAACATGAACATTGCTAGTGATAATATTTTTGTTGAATTGATTCGCTTTCAAGATGCGTGGGAGATCATTAAAACGCACTTCTGGTTTGTGTTCTGGTGAGGCATGAAGGGCATGACCTTGCGGACAAATCGGGTTCTTAATCTCTTCCTCATTCTCACGTTTTGGTCTTGTTCCCTGCTTCCTGATGTCATGCATTAAATAGCTTTCCTCTTCCATGCTCCTCAACCATGATGTTTCTGTCTTGGATCCAAACAACCATGGACTGCAAGCTCTGAAACCATGAGCCCCAAATAACCCTGTCTCTGTTAAACTGCATGTGTGTGGTATTTTGTCCCAACAATAGAAAATAAGAAGGAATACACAGCATCATGCTCATCCCATCTGGGGTTCTTATTAGAAAATATCCCAGCCATGTTTGTATACAGAAAATAAATTTTAAAACCCTACAGCAATTTTCAGGAGTGAGGTCCCCCAGGTGAACTTCTCCCAGAGAGGAGGTGAACCACACCAGGAGAGTAATTCAGGTACACGAAAGATACTGTATCTCTTTCTGCAGTGAGAAAATTAATAACTAAAGCAGTGAATTGTTTTATAATCATTACAATGAAAAACATCAGTGTATAACTCAAATTTATATAACATGGTCAAATTCTCATGCTGCCATGCCTTTTCTACAGAAATAGAGACAAAATCACTCATTTCCCCTTGCCGTGAATCAGGGATGGTTTGGATGAGAAAGAGTGACCATGCCAACTTTCTTATTGACCTTGTCAGGGAAGAATTGCTAGCTACAATATTCTTTCCAGAACATGTTAATTATTTGGAAATAAGCTGAAATACAAACGTGGTCTGAGCTATCACTCAGATAGCTCAGACCAAAACATTCTCAAACAGTTGGGCTACAATGAGCCTTCAGCGATGATCCTTTTGATACTGATGATTAATCTTGGTTGTCCACTTGATTAGATTTAGAAATGTGCAGGAGATCAGTAAAACACACTTCTGGATGTGCCTAGAGGGATTCTCTAAGATATGATCTGGGTGTCTACATCCTGGAGCCTGGGCCCTTTCTTTCTGGCTCTTCGCTGGTACTCTGCTTCCCAGATACTAGAAGTTGAACAGATCTCTTCTGCCATGATATTCCAGCCTTGGAAACATCTGACCATGGCCTGATCCCTCTGAATCCATCAACTGAATGATTATTTTCTCTTCTATTACAATTTTTAAAAAATACTTTATTAGTACCTGTTTATAGTTCTTAAATATTGAATTCATTGTGTAGAATTAACAAATCTTAATTCTTATTTTCATCCATTTCTCCTCAACTCTTTCCATCCCTGCACTTTTATGAAAGCTGTATCTACCCGTTTCCTATCAGGTATTATTTATTCTGGTTTTTAATGCATTTATATTTTGAGTTTCTTATATAAGAGAAGCCATATGATATCTCAGCTTGGTGCCGGATGTATTTCACTTAACATTATCGTCTCAAGGTACATTCATTTTCCCACAAATTATAGGAGTTTATCTTTGTTTATAGCAGAGGAGTATTCCATTGAGTATAAACACTACATTCCTTCCTTCAAATATATGTTGATGGGCATATATAGCACTTCTAAGATGGAACTACTGTGAAACTGATTTTCTTATTTTTTTACTAGAACTTCTTCCCTCTTGAGACTCAAATTTTTTTCTCCTGTGGAATAAAGACTTTGAATTTCAAAGCAACCATGGCCCATAAAGTTGTATTCTTATGGAGGGCTTCACCAGGATTCCTAAGAGTCACAAAAGAAATTTCTACCCTAAGTGTGTTTACAACAGTACAGGTTCCCTGTCTTATCTCCATGTTCATGTCATCTGTGTCGGTACTTCCTGACACACAGATGTGTTTGGATTAAACATAAGGAGTACACGTAAAGAGTAAATGTAGTTTACACACAAGGAGTACATGTAGTTTGTACATAAACCTACACCACATGCACAGTACACATTCACATTGCCTTTGGTGAATGCAATGAGTAGGAGGAGGGATTATGGCAAACTGAAAGACATAAACCATGCTTAAAAGAATGGGCCAAGACCACATGCCAGCTCGTTCTCCCTCTCCCAGTTTATTGTGAAATTTTTCAAACATTCAGCAGAGTTGAAGAAATGCTGCAGTGGACAGCTGTACACCTGCTACCTGTATTTCACCGTGAACATTTAATTCCCCACCAGGATGGTAGCAGATGCTTCTGATCTCAGCTACTCAGGAGGTGGAGGAAGGAGAACCACAAGATCGAGGCTAGACAGGATCTCACTAAGCTGAGATCCTACGTTTTGTCTGTCTGTTTGTTTTTAGCAATAAGACTTTTTATTGATTGTAATATCCCAGGCAAAAGAGAAGGGAAGGAAAATTCAGCACAAGTGTTACAAAATGATGACAAAATAGGAAAGGAAGTATACCAGGGCACAGCAAAGTCAACCATCAAATGGGGTCAGCAAAGCCCAAGGGGGGTCGGTCCCGGGCACTTCAGGAATGATGTGACGGGTTCAGGGAAAGAACGGACAGGTATATATTTTCCTGCCCTCCCCCCAAGATCCTATCTTATGATAAAATATAAATGGAAAGAGTGTATCTTACTGGCTCTAGCCTTAATAAAGTTGCCCATCAAAAAGAGAATAAAAATTTAACTTCATTTATTTCATGTGCATTGTCTTTCCATGCTTATGTGCATCAACCCATTTCAATAGTCAATGGGCTTTGAGGTACACTGCAGAAAACCTTAAACTGCTACCAAAATATATCACCCTGTATGTGCATGATTAACTAGAGACCAATATTTGTTCATAGGTTTCTTTCCCCATTTGGATATAAAATTCATATACAATGAAATTCATAAATCTAAAGAATATTCATGAATCAGTGAAACCTATTTTACTCACATACCTTAAACCAATAGGTTTTTAATGTTTTAATGCTAAAAGCATTTATCATCCGAATGAAAATCTATGTGGCCTCAAGAAAATGCAAATTAAAACAATAATGAGATACAAACCACTCAGAACACAGTCGAAATCAAGTGCTAGAAGGGATGTGGGGGAAAAGGAATTCTTAGTTATGAGTGGGTAGAATGCAAAATGGTTTGGGCACTTCGGGACACGCTTGGGAAATGTTTGACAAAGAATCACCATACTCTGACCACATAACCCCAGAATCATGCTTCTTGGTCTTTAACCATGAGAGTTAAACGTGCACATGTGTCCACATAAAAACCTGCACAGGAAGGATGGTAGTAGTTTAGTCTCCAACGCTGCAAAGCAAAATGTGCTTACGTAAGTGCATGGATGATAAAATATGGTACATCCAGACTGTGGAATGCGATTTAGCATTAAAATGGAAGAAGCTATGCACTCATGAAAAGACATAGGAATTTGAGTGGACATTCCTTTGGAGAAGAAGTTTATTTAGGTTCACGGTGTCAGAGGGTTCAGTCCATGTCAGCCTGCTCTAAGGCAGAAAGATCATGTTGGACAGGCATGTGGAAGAAAGGTGCCAGACTCAAGGTAACCTCTTACAAATGCATCAATGGATCGATTCACTGACAATTACAGCGCCTTCATGACCCAACCAAACTACAAAAGCCCAACTTCTGAATACGTGAGACTGGAGGGAAGCATTTTAGATCTAACAATAACAGTGAAGGAGGTGAATTAGGTGTATTTTTCAACTTAAAATTGGTTCCTAGGGATGTAACTGCATTTGAACTCAAGGAGCATCAGTGTTTGGATTTGTCTAAGTTCCTCTTTGCAACACAAAGCACTGGGTTCTCCTAACACGGGTATGTTTCTGTCATTCCTTTATACTCATCAAGATCTTGAAAGGGCTTTTGGAAAATACAAAACTCACCCTGTGAAACAGCAAATGGTTCATGCTGAGAAAGTCAAATCACTCATGATGAAAGATTTACATTGTATGGAACTCTTCTTTGTGCATCTTTTAGTATGATGCTCCCCGTCATGCAGTTTTGGGACTGGTCCTTTCTCAGCTTTTTATCATTACACAATGGATTATGTCTAGAAATGAGGATATGCCTTTTGAAATCTATACACGAATTTAATAAAGCACTTACAGAGATCATATGGTAAAATCTTGAGTTTGTACTGCAGAAGTTTATATTTTTCTCATAACTTTTCTCTGGTTTGACACAAGTGTTGTTGCATATGACATTGGACATTTCTATAAAGTGTCATTCTAGGGCCTTCTTATTGTGTCCAGTGCTATGCTTCAAGTAGATGTAGGTGAGATGCTGAGATGTTTTGAATAATTCTCACACTTGCCTGTTCTCACTTGGTCTCCCTCTGAACTTGGCCACCTACACTTTTGTTTAACTCCTCCACTAAATACCGCATAGTCTTCCATTGCTTTTATCTTTGCTCTTTGACTTTAGGTTTGCTATCTTAAACCACACTGCTAAAATTTCAGACTCCAAAGAGACTGTACTCGAAATTATGGCTTGCATTACTAAAATAATTACTGCTTATTAAATGTTTACTATGTTTCAAGAACTATTGAGTAGTTGTATAAAATACTTTTTACTTTTATAATAACCATCAGCAACGGAATTAACCTTAGGAAGGAATGGGATTCCGAAAACAGAGACATTCTAAGACGCTTGAAGATATTCATCCACTCTCTCCTACTTTACCATGCTTAATTTATACCAAGGGATAGCGTCTGGTTTCACCAAATAATTAGAGTTTAAGTTTTTTCTGCATTCTGGGCCATTAGTAATTTAAAATCCAATCGTGCTGACCTAAACTTATTTTAAAAACTCTGTACAGGATGTGTAGTGGCCACTTTTTCATAAAAATGCTTTCAAGATAATTCATTTTAAGGAGCTAATTGCAAAGGTACTTTGCTAAACAGTAAAATTAGCGATTTCAAAGGCATCAGTTAAATAAGATATAAAATTTTATGAAACTCCGTGTGCATAGCAGAAATCATGACATTGTCATTTGTCTGTCTCCCTTTCTCCAAGATGGGTTGTCAGTAATTGACTTTTCATGGCCTGGATCTGTTTTTTAAGACTAGGAAATGACAGTGGAAAGATCTGAGACAGAAATGATCTTAGAGCAATGTTCATCCAAAACTGCAAGGGAAAAAAGAAGAAATAAGGGAAAAAAGATCGTAACAATTTTATATATCTTCAAACGTTTTTAGGACAATTGCCATAATATTGAAACTTCAGATACAGTATGGCCAAAGAGAAAAACTCGCCTTCCACAAAAACGCCGTTCATTTTCATCAGAATCATACTTCCAAGTGGCATGGAAAGGTCCCAGATTTTGTACTATCATCCTTGAATTCATAGTCACTAAATGGATATTCTGTGTGTCTCAGACTATGACAAAAACCTTTATGTATGTTATCACATTCATGTTTTATGATATCCATATGCAATGAGTTATCAGAACCCCCATTTCACAAATGAGGAAATGAAGTGTATCAGCTAGCTATTGCTGTGTAACAAACTACTCCAACATTTAGTGGCTTAAAGCGACAGCCATTCATTATTCCTCATGTATCTGGGAATGTGACAGGGAGCATTGCTGATGTAGAATGAGCTTGCCTCATCTTGATCAGGTTACATCCCTCCTTTATGATCAAATTGTAGAGTAGCTAGTAGCCATTTACTGACACCTTCCTGTGTGCTAACCTGGGCTTCTTCCCAAGACAGTGATTGGGATTAAAGACAGGAAACAGAATGTAAAACTGCTCTTTCATAATCCTGCTCATGTCCCGCTGGCCCAAGCAAAACCAGTCCCAAGTCACTAAACCAAGTCCAGGCTGAAGAATCAGAGAGGACCCCCAAGTGTTTAGAATAAGTTATTTCCAACTCACCACATGTAACATGCACCAAGAAAGCATGTGCAATGTCAGCAAATAATGATAACAGATCCTCTACTCTCTCAAGGGCCTGAGAAAACTAACATACAGAACCGTGGACCACACTGATAGAAACGTATTGCAACAAGCACAGAAACCCTTTTGACAAAAGGATTCAAAGACCTAAATTGCAGGTAGCTAATTGCAAAGGGGAAGGACAGAAGGAAGCCAAAGTTGATGCGTGTTAGATCAGCCCAACATCACCAAACAAGGTGAATTTCAATACTGTGTTGGTTTGGGGGGTATTTTACAAGGGAACAATATAGTGCAGGATCCATATTTTATATGATCATTTATAATAGTCACCCAAAGAATGGTACACAAAAAAGTGCAGGAAATATGTCCATACATCAAGACCAAGGAATCCAGCTGAGGGCCTGGATCCCTCGGGACCTGTCCTGGGTGAGTCCAGCTGAAGACCTAGGGCTCATAACAAAGCCTCCCACAAATCCAACGTGAGGACCAGAGCCCACAACAATATTTCATCCAGGCCTGTTTCATGGATCTGCGCTGGGATAGCCCAAAGATCAGTGGTGGAATCTAAGAAGTCCGTGCCAGCAGGATGAAGGGTCTGTGCTAGCAGCCTGAGGAATCTGCACTGAGGCCAGAAGAAGAACCAGAGCTCCCCCAAAAGGTACACAGCCATCTCAGCAACAGTGAGGTCCCAAGCTCCTCTGACGATCAAGAAACTTGAGTTCCAGTCAGGAAAGCCAATGCAGGGAGCTTCTCCAGGACGCTGGCAGTGCACCATCTTCCCCTCCAGAGCCAGGAAGCAGTGCTCACAGTAAGAACCAGAGCTCCCCCAAAGTGAACCGAAGCCATTTTCAGTGCCAGCTTGGACCCAAGCACCTCGGAGGATGAAAACAGCCAAGTTCATCAGGAAAGCCAGCATGACGAGCTCCTCCAACAGAACCAACAGCTCCTTACAGCTTCTACCAGCTCCAACAGCCTTTCTCTGCTCCCAACAGCCTGACCTCTCCTTCTGCAGTTCTGCCTCTTAAGCTGCTGGCAACAATCCCCATGTGGGCCTCTCACACGCAGCACCATGCTTACGAAGTTCAGCTGGGGGTTATAAGTTGACCACTAGTTGTCAATCCACTACAAATATACAGGACTCTACACACTCCCACCAGCACTTTTTGTGCACACCATCATCACAACACTGCTCTAAGTCTCCAGACTGCAATTTACGCCAACGATCTCCTCAATCATCGCTCAGATTATTCAGCAAATTTTCTAGGGCCAGGCAATTACTAATTTGAGAGCAAAGTCATGGGGGTGCACAATTTTCTTTTTGTACTTTTCAGAAAGTCATCATGCCTTTATTATATGATATCCGTCCATGGACAAATTGTGCTGTGCTCAGTTGCTGAGAATTAATATTTTTTTTTCTTTTTTTTTTGGTACCAGGAATCAAACTCATGACCTCAGGCTTCCCAAGCAAGTGCTTATGCTGCTGAGCTACATCCCTGGCGCTTGCTGAGAATTTTGTGTAGATGATTTAAAAGATATAAGGGGAAAAAGGAATTTCTAATGCGCACATCGAAAGGAAATGAGAAACAGAAAGGCAGAAGGTGGACTGGAAGCATTCTCCAGCACAGAATCAAGAGCATAAAAGTGAGCCGTAGTGTTAAAGGACTCTTCTGTGGGAATTCTTACAGAGTAAGACACCTGTTTCCTTTCAGTTGGGAAACGTATAAGTGTCACACTTAACCAGAAGTATAGAGAATGTGGAATTTGTTGGGAGCCCACGGGGAGGCTGATTTTGCTCTCTCAGGGCATCAAGTGTCTGACTCACATCTGAGAAGACAAAGTAACCCAGAGGAACACATTTCTCAGAATTCCCATCATCCATCAGCCAACCACGTGCTCCATGGCTTCAATAGCCTCTAAGGAAATGGCACAGTGTAATCAATATTTGCCTGTAGGTTGATATTTTTTTCCTTCTAACTTGGTCCATAATAGGACAGCCTTGAATTTGGTCTCACACGGTGAAAAAAGGAAGATTTGTGTGTGAATACACGAGGTTCTTTTCACACACTAAGGGTGTGAGATGATGGTAGGGTCATCGTACCTCTTCATTCCCTCTTCTGTAACTTACATAACCAAGTTGAGCTGGCCAAATGCACAAGGCTGTGGGAAACCTCGGTGAGCTAATGGATGTTTATGTCTAGAAAGGAGGAAAGTGTTACAGAAAGAAATAGAGATAAATAGACATCTCTTCAACCATGTGCCTTATAAAAGCTAGTTAGAGCTGCTTCTCCCCCTACCCACCCTCTGGACACAGAGAGAAGTGTCATTTTCTATTTTGGTTTCACGTTTTCAGTACTCTGTGGTATACAGAAGGGTAGCTGGGATAGCTGTCCTGATGACATCTAACAGTTCACTGAAAGAAACACTTAATTCCTGACTTTCTTGCTTTCTGACCACTGCACGCTTATATCTGGCAATCTGAACAACTAATTTGAAGACAACCATATGCAATATAACCACCGCTGGTGAATTGCTACCCTCTTGTCTAGTGAAACTCCATATCATTTCTAACGTTTTATTTTTGCTTTTATTCTTTTATTCTCTTTAATGGTTTGATCACTCTTGCATTCTTACGTCTGGTAATCTGAGCAGCTTCGTTAAAGATAACAATATGTAATATGACCGCCACTGTTAATTCCTCTCATTTTGTTGAGAAGCCGTGTACCATCTTTTTGTTTTGTTTTTGTCTATGTTCTTGGTATTTTGCTATTGTTCTTTTTATTATTCTCTAAACAATAAAAAAAATCTATAAATATTAGGTGAAAATCCCACTCCACAAATCGTCATTGTTTGGAGTTAATTCAGGACATCGAGGCAGCCGCAATAGCACAACTAAATATACTCATACGTATGTATGTGTGTGTGTGTGTGTGTGTGTATGTGTGTATATATGGGGGTAATGTAATATTTGTTGGGTTGAGTGCTGATTGTTTTTTTTTTTTTTTTGGCAGTACTGGGGATTGAACTCAGGACCCTGCTCCTCCTAGGCAGGTGCTTATTCCACTGAGCTATATCCCCAGCCCTGAGTGCTGATTGTTGAGGTATCCATTGAAGGTCTTGGAATGTATCCACCCAGATAAAGAGGAATACTGCATAGGTTTTTTTTTTTTGAGATTCTAAAGGCTTTCCAAGAAATATAGGTGCTAAGTGACCCAGAATGAAATCTGCCGTGAACCTAGCATGGTTCCTGGAAAGGAAGGGAGGAGTTAATGTGCTGGTTAGTACATACACAGGTTGAAATTTCTGTGTGTTCTTGGAATACGCAAAAGGTCATAAAATGTTAAGTGATTTTGTCGTTAGCACAAGAGTAAAATCAAACTAGCTTATCGGCTTTGTATTTGCATCTTCCGATAAAGCGCTCTATATTCCTGAGCCGTTTCCACTCCAAACATATAACATATTCTTTTTTTTTTTTTTTTTTCACTTTGAGTAGCTAGATGGGGACTTGTCCATCTCTACCAGTTATGGGTTTGCATCAGGATTGCCTCCAGTTGACCCCAATTTATTCTGTTAACCTAAAATATATATCCTAGAAGTAATACTTTATCAACTTATACAGTTCCTTCTCATTCTTTCTTCTCTATTGTATATTAAAAAATCAGATTATTGAGTTACCACATTTTCATCACCCCTCAAAAGAAATGCCATGCCCAGTAGCCATCATTCCCTATCACTTTAACTTTTTACCCTCCATTTCTATGGAATTTTTATGGCTATTTCATATACAAGGGATCATATAAGGTAGAGTTTTGACCTCTGACTTCTTTCACTTAGCACAATACTGTCAAGGTTTATCCACATTGCAACGTGTGGAATTTCACATGGTCAATTCTTGTACAAAGGGTAGAGGGAATTCTGATAGATTGTGTCAGATCTTTCCATCACTTTGGGGAGTGTTTCAGCGTAAGGTGACATATGGCTGCCACCCAAGGAACACAGACATGACATTGACATTGTGTTAGGAAGTGTTATAAGTGATCTACAGGAGACTAACAGTAGAATGGAGGATATGTATTGGTTATGTGCAAATACTGAGCCACTTCACAGAAGTCCTACATCCATGTGTTTTGTTACTTGGGCCACTATGGGTGCTGGTGGAACTTTACCATTCCCAGCTGGCCCACACAGGAAAAGGTTCAGACGTCTCTCTTAATTCCTGCTTTGGATCAAAAGTACTGAAGGTATGCAAAAACCAAAAAGTTAGGATCCTGAAAAGATAAGTTGAAGGATTCAGCTGAAACCACCAATGCCACTGAGAAATGTGAATTTAAGTTTACATGACTATGCATGTTTCTGCAAACATTTAAATGCATGCTTTGGTGATCACACCCTCAGCAGGAAATTGAAGCAAATATTGGTTAAAGAGCTTAATATTCATTTGGCAAAGAAGTTCTAATACGGTTGCAATTATTTTAAAAGGCAGGAATGATCACATGCAAGGCGGAAGACACTAGTGGTTGTTGTTACTGACAATGTCCTGTGTTACACACCATCTGAACACATGACTACTGAGGACTATCTTGCAGCATTTCATGGTTTGTGTAGCTTCAGGCAGCATATGCCAAAAAACCCTTCAAAATGAAGCATAAAAATTTATCCCCAAGTAGGTGTGTAGACTTATTATGCTTTCAGTTTAGAAATGTATCATAGAATTCAGCCACCAGGTCCTTATCGGTATAGTAATAAACTGAAATACTTGTGCATGGAACATGCATTTCTCATATGTGAAGACTTCCTTGGGTGTAACAGATGAAGCAAAGATTATTCTTGTGGTAGACGTTTGTTTGTTTCTTGTTCACCTAGGTATTTATTTCTCACTTTATCTTTTATGTTTTGTAAGCAAGTAAACAGCTGATGTGAAAATGTTGATCTCTATTCCCACACTCATTACATATTTGATATTTTATTTTATGGATACCTTATTTTCCTGGTAAGTGCATGTTGCACAGTACAGTAGGAAGCTCCAGACAAAACAGGAAGACCAGGTGATTAGGATGGCCTGATGCACAAGAAGGACAAGTAACTACATGTGCTGCTAGTATAAGCAAGATGTGTGCATAGAACATACAGCTGTCATGTGTTAAGACATCCGTGAGTATGAAAACTGAACCAAAGATTATTTTTGTTCTAGAGTTCTATTGGTATTTTCATTACAGTTCGTATAAGAATTTATTTTTGATGTTATCTTTTAGGTCTTGTAAGCAAGTACATAGATGATGTGAAAATGTTGATGTTCATTCTAAACATGCAATACATATTAAGAATTTAATATTTTAATTTATTGACACTTTATTTTCCTGTTAACTACCCATTGTATAATATGATAAGAACCTTCTGTAAAAACATCGAGACCAGTAAGATGTCAAATATGTCCTACAAATAGGCCAACAAAGCAAAAGATATGTGCTGTCAGTGTAAGTACAACATGTGTGGAGATGCTGATGTCATGTGTGAAGACTGCCTTATATGTGATAACTGAAGTAAACATTATTTTTGTTGTAGAGTTCTATTGGTCTTTTTGTTGTAGTTCATATAGGAATTTATTTCTGTTGTTATTTTTTAGGCTTTGTACAAAAAAGAACAGTCAATGTTGAAATTTTAACTTTTTTTATAAACAATAAATATTAAAACTATAATACTTTAGTTTTTATTTTTTAAGTGCTCATTCTTTAATATACTAAAACTCATAAAATTAAAATTAATAATTCATCAGTAAAAATATTATAAAAATAAATGTGGGTATTAAACACACACAGCAATGCACCTTCATAAGAAAACTGGCATTATGCCCTGCTAGGATAGTTGATGGCTATGATAGTCAGCCTCTGGGGATAAAGAGGGGGAAAGAGAGAGAGATAGAAAGACAGAGGCAGAAGCAGAGAGAAACAGAGAGAGACAGAGAGACAGATGCACAGATACACATGTACGGATATAGATACAGACAGAAACATGGAGACAAACACAGACACCACAGACAGGTTGATCTAATGCACGTGCAATGTATTAAATACAAAAATAAAACACGCAGTCACCTTATTGTTCATCTGACAATAATTATCCAGCCCCTTTAGCAAAACCAAAACTAGACAAGGGGAAAAATCAATTAAATATCTTGGAAAATTTATTTGCAATCGTATCTCCCAGGTATCTAATTTATTTGCATGCTTTCTAATTTCACACTTTATAAATAAATAAAAAATACATGCATGTGTGTACACAAAGTGCACACACATATATGTATTTGTGCACATATATACGCATATACATGCATATATGTATACATACATGCATAGATGGATCGATTTGGATATATGTAAGTGAGTGTGTGTGTGTGTGTGTGTGTCCATTTGTGTGTGTCTTTCCTGGAAAATCACCATTCTTAGACAAAAGACAACAATTTTTTTTAATCACATATATGTAAAAAATATCATTTAATTTCTTAAATTCTGAAGACAGGCTGAGAGGTAGGAAAATGTGCAAAATCAGGAGAAGGCCGCTCTTGGAAAACCCAATCATTTTTCAAGCAATGATACAATGCCAGATGTGAAAATTGGTCTGAGGATCTCTAGAGAAGCGAAAGCAATTAGGCGTCATCCTTCATTTCTTCTGTTCTGAAGAGGAATATCATTAGTGTAGATTGCGGCCGTGTTGTTGCTTGTGAGGTACGTATTGCAGGTGGCACTCTGTCATTGTTCAAATAAAGTGGAACGGAACAGAAACTAATGGCGATTTTCCTTGAGAGAGGGTGGAGATGAGAGGAGAGGGGAAGGGAGAGGAAGAGGATGGCGATATGGAGAGGGGAGGGGAGAGGAGACAGAGACAGAGGCACAGAGACAGAGAGACACACAGAGAAACAGAGAGAAAAAGAGAGCACTATATATAAAAAATAAATCTCATTAGTTAATCATTTTGAAATGTAAGAGCCTTAACCAATTTAAATCCCTAACACAAAATGAAAAGCACCATGATGTAAGCCTTCCATGATGTGACCAGAGAGAAAGCTACTGAAAGAAGGCTACACTATGTCCGTCCCCTTGTCACTGACGAACACAAAGCAATGTGGGTTGCACTTTAACCCAGAAAGACTTGAAGGCAGGGTTACAGAGCACGCCTCCCGCCCTACTCCAAAACAGCAGAACACCTTGTCCGCGTCACCGGCTCCTTCCCTCAGGAAAGTCGGCAGAAAACTACAACGTCCCCAGGGATGTTCTCCAAGGTGCTGAAATTCTTACTCATTCAGACTATTCTGACACTGAGGGTGTTGGTGAGCCGTTTTGCGTGAAGGCATGAGGAGGAGACATCTATCTGGTCAGATGCTGTTTTCTCCATGTTGGTTTCTCCAAGTCTGTCAGTTGAAACTTCTGATCTATTGCTAGTATCAGCTGAGGAATTCTGAGCCAAAGGGGTGGATCCTGTGAGAAAAATCTCATGTGCCCAGTAGGCTTGCATACAATCCCTACAGGTCCTAGTCTATCCACAGCAGCAGGAGACAGGGCAGAAACAATAGACAAATCAGATCTCCATCCATAGGGCCAGCTTGCCCTGTGAGGCCACTTCAGAAGCATTCTGGCCTTAGGAAGGAAACAGAATTCCTATCTGCATAAAAGACGCAGGAAATCACATGGCCCCTAGGTGTAGGATGGACTTGATTTCTCATTCCCAGGATGCACCCTGGGCTTCAGATGAGATTTCTAGATGAATGAAGGGATTGTTCCCTGTATGCAAGCCATAGCACATGGGTGAAGAATGCAGAAAAAAAAAAAAGAAACAGAAACACTCACTTTGACAATCTTGATGATGCTCCCTGCTTCGGGATCCATTTGCAGCTAGCAGAATGCTTGAGTTTTGTCAAGCAGGCACCAAAGCACTCCTAAACTCATGCAATCTCACACTCAAAACACTAATTCCATAGTGCTGGGATTAAAGGTGTGTGCTACCACTCTTGGCTGAATGACACTTTTGAGAAGCATCTCTTCAATGTATCATCAGAACGATAGTCCCAAAAGACACTAACAGATCCTGCAAAGAAGACAGTAACCAAACAAAACAAGAAAATGCCATGAGATGAAACCAGTAGGCAAATCTATACCAATTGTGAAATAGCTTAAAGTAGGTTTCAAGTAGACTTAAAGTACTTTGAATACCTTTTCTAACTCCCAGATTCCCTGATTTTCATCTCTTCAGTAAGGTCGTATCCCATGATGAGGAAAGGTGTTACACTGCGTCATAGTTTTGTTTAGTCTTAGGTCAGTGATTCTCAAAACAGACCATGCAAAAAATGTTGCTCTTGGCTAGTTCTTTTCTGGTTATTTTATACTTTAGAACTGAAAACAAATCTAGAATCAAGAGTGGCAAGCAACTGAGAGGAAATGGATTGAGGGGTACTTGGTTTTAGGCACAGACCTGCAATCATTAAAGTCATTAACAAAGTGTTCTGGGAAGTCCTGCAGTTTTGAAATCAGGGTAATTGAAGACAAATTTAGTCTACTTTTTAATGTTGTATCGTATTTTCTCTTATGTGGATGCAGATTCTGTGGGAACTGACAGAATTCGAGAGGGGCAATAGCAGATTTAAAGAAAAGGTGAGGGTAACGGGAGACTGTGCCACCCGCGAAATTTAACAAGCATCAACTTGACTGAATCACAGGGTGGCTACATATTTGATTAAACAGTATTTTGCGGTGTGTGGTGTGTGAAACGTGTGCATGGTGTCAATGTATGTTTCATGATGAGATTAACACTTGAATCAGTAGGGTATGTAAAGCAGGTCCCCTACCCCCAACAGAGAAGGGGCTCATGCAACCTCTGATTTTCCACCTACGGCTGTGCCTGAATAACTCAATTAAGAAAACAGATGTTTTGGCATCTGTACATATATTCATTCAAATTAAATTACATCGTGTTTATACCTTGTGTTAAAAGAGTTTTAAGAGATCTGTGACCCGCTATTGGGAAAATTAGATGATTTACATCAGCCTGTTGTTAGGAAGGCATACTGTATAGCAGAATGTCCCTGTTCTATGCAGATCTGATTACAATCATAGCAACAGGTTAAAATCTAACAACATTCAATAAGCCTGGATTCATTTGTTGCAAAACAAAAACAAAAAACAAAAAGAAACAAAAAACTCACTGAGAGTATTGCTGTGGAGCACAGAAAATACTTTTAAGCAAAGAATGGATCAGAAATACTCCCCCCTACAGAGAATTTAACAGTGCAAACTGAAAGGAGCAGAAAAGAGCAAGTGTTTGGGGAAGCCGGAAAGGGTTGATACAGTTTCAGGTCAGAGTTTCTTCAGAGAGGGGAGATGAGGGGTCATTTGACAACATAATTTCAACTTAAGGGGTTTTGAAAGAAGATGCTACAGTGTTCCTTGACCCTCTGTCTCCTTCTCTTATGGTCTTCTTACCACAAATTCACCACTCACCATGTGCCAGCCTTTATTATAGATGTTTAGCATATATGGGGCCATCAATGCTTATCACTACCCCATTTTCCTAACACACAATATCTACAACCGTTCGAATTGCTTGAATAAGGGGATCATCCTTGTTCTGTAAATGTTCTGACTCAGGGTGGGATTGATTGAGGACAGGAGCTAGTGACCAAAAAAGAAATCAACTGATGAAGATTTGAGATTTTGAACTCTTTGACTTCTGAGGAGGGGAGTGAGGAGGGACATTGAGTTCAATCACCTGGGCATGCTTTAAATAATCATGTGTGACCTGTAAAACCTCAGTAAGAATGGCAGACACTGATACACACTACGGCTTCTTGGCTGGTGAACACTCTCAAGTAACAGAATTGGGATGGAGTCTGATTCCAAGGGGAGAGGCATGGAAACTCTGAATTCCCACCCAGGTCATTTTCAGTATGAGTTTTCCTGACTTCTATGAGTTGTCCCTATGAATTATAGCACTGTGGGACTCATGGGAGCCCCTGAATTTATGGCCAGTGGGTTCCAAGTGACAGTAGCCTGATCTGCCGCAAATTTCAACTGTTCTCTGATGGACAGGCAATCTTCTCAAGAACTATGTTCTTTCACTTGAATCTGAGCTCACTCTAGATGCACAGTAATGATTTTAACAGGATGACTTCTCTTGAGAAGGATGCTTCCACTATCTTTGGAAACACATACTGTTGGGAATCCCATTGACAGGTTGAAGAAACTGAGCTAGCGATTAAATCTTTGTCCCAAAGAATTCAGCCAGGATAGAAACCCATGTTTTTCCATGTTAAGCAGACATTGGTAAGAGAGTCCATTTCTAACTCCTAATAAAATGCTTCTGTCTTATTTGAAATCTAGGAACACATATTAGTGAGGCCATTGCTTCACTTGCCAACAGAGGGAACAATATTCTCATTTTGATGATGCACGGCCCATCACCACTAAATGTTCCACCCTTGAGAGGGAAAGATAAGTAAACAAATGCACAGTGACGCTCTAATAAAAGATATGGGCACATCTGCGGGGATATCTTTATCACTGTAAATCTGAGTAATTTCCCTGACATTTTATAGAAGGAGAAATATAGCTGTTATGATCCCAGCAGCCATATTTGCATATGCAGACATTTCTCGCTGTGATAAAAGCTTTCAATAAAGCACCACTGTTGACTTTGGGAGAAGAAGATCTGATGGGAATTTCATCGAATCATAACCTCCACTTCTGAAGCTTTGCCTCACGCAGAATTTGCATTTCTGTAGAACCAAGTGTTTGATCTCTCCCTGTGAGATTGAGGGAAACAGGCACTGAAGTCTCTAAGGTTGCCCAGGGGCCTAAAGATTACAAGTCCCTGTTATATTCCTATACCGTAAAAAAAACAGGACACGCTTCCTGATATCAAGTGTTGAACAAATGCAAGGGGTTTTTAATTAATATACTAACGTGGTGATTTTTAAGTAAATACAGGGATCCTGGTTTTTCAGCATTTCATTTTCTCCAGTGCATTCTACAATGCCATGAACCTCCACAACGTTGCTTAAGGTGGTGCAGTTCTGTGGGCCTTGAATGTTATGTACTATTAAAAATCAAATTGTGATAGGTACATGAAGTGTGCGCATGTCACAGTTTCAGAACATATGCCTGTTTTGAAATTCTGCCTTAGTTTAAGTTCACCCAGGAGACAGTCTGGATCAGTGTTGGGCGTGGAATTTATTGAAGAAGTGTTTTCAGGATGAACAAAGAGCAAGTCAGGAATATGAGACGGAGAAGAAATAGAAGAGAACATGTGAATAAGGGCAATCTGTCTGTCTGTCTGTCTGTCTGTCTGTCTATCCATCTATCATCCTCCTATCAGTCTGTTTAGCTATGATCTACCATCCTATCATTTTAATAGCTTGATCCTTTTTTTTTTTTTTTTTTTTGCGGTACTGGGGATCGAACTCAGGACCCTGTGCTTCCGAGGCAAGCGCTTATTCCACTGAGCTATATCCCCAGCCCCTACCATCCTATCATTTTATGCATCCACTTTTCGATCATCTGTCACACTATGGTTCAATTTATCTACCTACCTATTTTCCTATCATCTTATCAGTGTATCTATCCATCTCTCTCTCTATCATCTCATCAATCTATCTATGAATCTCTCAGTCTATGTCTTTATCAGCATGATATGCATTGATCTGTCATCGACCTATTATCTCTATGTCTAACGATTGTATTTACATTGTATGTATGTAGCATGTACTGATTTATAAACTATACCCGTCTCACCTCTCCATCTGTCTGTCTGTCTTTTTATAGCAGGTTGGTTATGTCTCTCTGAAGAATCTTGACAAATACACCACATAAAATACCACATAGACAGGTACTGGAAATTAACTCTTTTTAAGGAACAATTATTATTTCGTCTACCTCAAGGTTCTTTGATTGTAACTCAATTTTTTTTGCTATTTTATCCCATTCCTGAGAAATCAAAAGTTCTGAAACATCATGTTCCAATAAGATGTATGTGCTTTCCTCCAGAGCACAAGTATACTTTAATTTACTAGTCACCATTATTTGCTACTTATTTTTTACTCTTCTTTTACTCTAAACTCAAGTGATGTTTGTATGTTAAAAAAATAAGTTTCGATATAAATAGCTTCTTTTTTTCTGTATAAGGAAGTCATACACATACTCCCATTTTCAAACTCGTCGTTAAAGATACTTTCTAACACAGATTTATAAATTCTCTCCTTCACAGACTTGAAAGTATTGCCTCAGAACACAAAATATTTCCCATAAGCCATATGGGAGAAGTGAAGTCCAGAGATGTTATAACTCATTCAGGCATTTGTGAGTATATTAGTGTGGTAGAAAGCATGTCCAACGCTGCATTTTCCTACTATTAGGAACACCTCCCTGTACAGATCCCACTATCAGAACATCACACTCCTGCTTAAAATATATGGACAGGTCATTGCATTTGGAGAAATAGTGTAAGTGGTTTTTTTCTAGACAAATAAAGATTTAGGAGCTTTGTCTCAAATATCTGTATCCTGTTCAATATGCAGGAAAACTGTATATATTTTTCAATTTATAAAACTAAAAACTAAACTAAAATGAGAGCATGTTTCTTTTTCTTGATGAATTGTAAGGAAATTCATAACTAGCAGTCAAGTAAGACAATAGAATTGCTTTTCAACACAAGCACCCACAGCAAAGGGAAGGAAAGTTTGCTTTATAACTTAACATTCACATTATTGTTTTATCATACTATCTGTGCTGTGTCATAGAATGCACGACAGTGTACGGCTGTCAAATCCTTAAAAAATTGGTCAATAAAAAAATAAGCTCAAATATATTCTTAGTTGTGTTTTTTTTTTTAATTCCGTTTTTTTCCATAAGGAGTATATCCTCAAATCAGGAACAAAAGTTGTGCTTTAGATCCCAAAGAAGAACCTGATTCCACCCACAGATGTTTATTTACTTCCAGGTCTGCCTCAGAGAATTAGGGAAGCCTTGTGCTGTGAAAGCGTGAGCCCATGTGCGCCTGCCAAGGCACAAGAGATGGGAACCATTCTGTGATTTGTTTTAGGAAGACAGAGCCTCCTGATGAGCCTTACAAACAACCGCATCGCTGAGGATGCCGCCATCTGTGTATTAAATATATTGGAGCAAAGAAAATAAGGAGCAGGAGAGAGAACTTCTCCAAGGGAAAAGGTGCATCACAGATTTGATACATTTCTGACAATAGTGTGGGAGAGAGCGCTCAGTACGTCGGGTGCCACTTTGAAAACTGGAGACACGGGAGCTAACACAGGATGAGATCACCAGAGATTTGAGTCTCGAGTGTGTGTGTGTGTGTGTGTGTGTGTGTGTGTGTGTGTGTGTGCCGGGAACTGAACCCATGACCTTTCATTTGCTAGACAGGCACTGTGCTGCTGAGCTTATCCCCAGGCCTTGGGTATGACATTATGATCGATGACAATGAGATGTCATGGTAACAGAGAGCGAGAAGAAAAGGGGAGGGGAGGGGAGGGGAGGGAAGAGAGTTAAAATTGCACTAGGAATGAAATGTGACCTGAAACCTGAATGATGAAATGAAGTCCACCCACCTCTAGCAGCTGGCTGTGGCGCCAGGTAGAGAAGACGAGATTGTGTAGCAAGCAGGGAATGGGGCACGATACCCATAGTTATGGTGCCTCCAGGTACTCTTTATTGCTCTTTGGAGGATATAAGTAATAACTCAGAAATATTGTTCAGTACAGGATATTCCCACTATGCTTTACTTCCGTTGATCGAGAGCCTTCAAACATCCTCTACAAGCCAGTGGATGAGTGGTTCCCTGGCAAACGCATTATCCTCACCCCTGCCGTTACCCCCAGAGCTGCAGGATCCTCTTTGTTATTGATTTGGATAATGATGACCACCTTAGCCAATGCCTTCTTTGAGCTGTACAGTACTTGACACATAGCAGGTTCAGCGGTAGACAGGTAAAAGAACACCATCACGTTCATGGGGTTACAGGGAAGCCAGGGTCAGCGTGCTGACGACGACGGTAGAGGAGGTGGTGTTAATGAGGAGGATGGCAGCAATGGCGGTGGGTATGGCGGTGGTGTTGGTTGCGATGGTGATGGTGTTGGTCATTACAATGATGATGATCGCAAAGATGTTGATCGTTAGTGGTGCTACTGATGCTCAGGGTTGTAATGGTGATGGTGGTGGATGTATCTGTGGTGGTGTGACAGGGATGGTGACGGACACGACGGTGGTGCACTTTCTGCTGAGGATGGTTATGGGGGAGATGAAAGCGTTGGTGGAGCAACGCACAAAAGTGAAGCGCTGCTGGCGTTGCTGGTGGCGGCGTGAAAAGTGAGGCCAGCACAGTGGCCAAAAACGATAGTGGTGATGGAGAGGCTGTTGTTGATATCGAGGTTGACAACGCTGGTGATTCCGACCGTGCAGATGGTTGAGGTGCAGGTGCTGTTACTGGTGTCAGTGGTCGTGATGACGGTGGCATTCATGGTGATAGTGATACTATTAAGGTGATGAGGATACTGCATGGCAGTCGTGTTAATAGTTATATTTTTCAGCTTTCCCATTGGTGGGACACAATTGCCAATACCCAAATTTTAAAGGAAGAGGGTTTAATTTGATTTACATTGAAAGGGGTTTAAATCCATAGTCAAGAGCTCCGAGGCAGGAACATCATGCAGAGAGTGTATGGTAGTAAAAAGATGCTGAGTTCATGGTGCCTAGGAAGCAGGGCTGAGAAACAGCCCCAGAGAGGAAGGGCTCGTGGTCCATGTATTGTCTTTGAGGTCACTGATCCATTACCCACACAGACATACCTGGAAGTGTGTTGCATCCAGCCGCCAGATGGATCTCAGAACCAATCAAGTGGAAGCTCCACACCAAACAGCACAGGAGTGCTGCTGGTGAAGAAGAGATGGTGTTATAAATAGGAGATCGTTATGGGGATGGGCATGTGGAGCAACAGAGAAGCTAGTTAATGCGCAGGAAAAATAACAGATATTATTCCATGCCAGAGAAAGGAAAATATGCAGCATGAGCCAATGGGCCAGAGCACCTAATTTGAATCAATGACCAAAAAGATCAGAATAATACTGAAGCCAAAACTTCAAAGCTGAGTGCACTGAGCAACGGCATCTTCACTCCATGGACGTGTTTAAGATTGTATTTCTCAAGTCTAAAGGCTGCTCTGGGATGGTGGTGCATGCCTGCCATTCCACCACTCTGAGAGTCTGAGACAGAAGGATGGTAAGTTCAAATGTAGTGGGGGCAATTTAGTGACTTAGCATGATTCCAAAAAAAATTTACAAAGGGGCTGGAATGTATTTCAGTGAAGAGACCCTGGATTCAATCTCCAGTACTGCAAAAAAAATCTAAACATTCAAAAATATTATTGAGAGACTTTTAGAGAGAGTTTATGGTCCAAAATGAATGGGTTAGCTCTCGTAATATTTTGTTTCCTTATAAATTTCTCATAACAGTTTTTCCATCATATGACATAAACTCCATAGAGACAGACAATATTCTGGTTTGTGTAGAGCATTTAAAATCTGGGTTGTGTCTCTCTACTGACATCTTTCCTGAAGCTTCCAGGAAGCTTTTCTGCTTTCATGTTCTCACTCTAAGTAGGAAGCCTTCTGCACTTATTCTAGTGTCTTTATATCCCTGAGAACATCTCTACAGACGTCTATGCTGTGCTGGGAAATACACTTATTCTTCAGTTTCCTAACTGCTGATTCAGTTGTGTTTGTTTTCCCTGAAATGAGGAGCCAGGATGCTTGTTGGAAGTACTGTGACATGGAAAAATGATGGTTCAGCATATCATTCTCTTTCCTTACGTCTTTGTCTTGTACCTCATGCACTTTTCAAATCTACTGAAATCGGTGCTACTAATTGTTTGGGAAATTACTAATTCCTCAAGCAGGAAAAGACTGACTTAAGTGCTCTGTAGTAGATACATCTGGTGCCCAGGTAGCTTCATACATTGCCACCTTACCTACTATTTGGGATACTCACGCCTGAGCTGAGATGGTTATTATCTGCCAAGAGCTCATAGCTGCACATACGCTCTCAGGCTCATGAAAGTAACTGTGCGTTTACATCTTTCCTGAGGTGTAGCCCAAGGCCAATGACTGACACAAAGCCCTGAATTCTGAGATTCAGTAATTTGGACTTAGCTTATTGAATATAGCTGGTATTGCCCAGTAATGTCTGCAGTACCCATGAGGGAAGACTTCTGTGAATGAAAGAAGCCTGAAAACTGGGGAGTAGAAATAGTTCAAGGTTTCTTCACTTCCTTGTGTTACACCAGGGCTGGAAAGGCACAAAGGCTGTGCTGAAATGGGACTCAGGACAAGAGACCCTATGTATGCCATCTCACCGCAGCCTGAGATATTTACAGCATGCAGGCCACGGCAGACTCTGACTTTTATAGAGTGCATTGAGACCCCCAAAGTTACTGTATCAATAATCTAGGGACTACCTCCTCAGCCTTTTATCGTCGAGTCTCAGAACTCACATATGACCCCAGAAACATGTAAAACACACTCCTTCATCTTTAGGGGAAGGCAAAGGAAATCCACAAAGAGATTCCATTTCACATCTATTTGGAAGGCCATCATTAGAATTAAAATGAGTGCTTATAGCAGCACTACCCACAGGGAAATCTTGGAAGCAGCCTATGCGTCCATTCACAGATGAATGGATAAAGTAAGATACTTACACACAGGGGAATATTACCCTACCATAAATAAACTTGAGTCCGGAGTTGGAAAATGGAGGCACCTAGAGACCACATATTGTTAAGTGAAATGTATCAGATACACAATCACAGGTATCATATGGTTTCTCTCGTATGAAAAACACGCAGAGTAAAATAAGCACTGGTGATAGAAAATAGGAAGATGGATCTTTTGCAAAAGGAGAGTTGATCAAAAGGTGGAGGGAACAAAGGGGAAAGGGATGGGAATAGTATCAAGATGTATCGTGTGCGTGCCCCAAATCTCCAAGAAGAACGTAATCAATATGCATTGCAAACAAGTGTTAATTTAAAAAATTAATGGAAAAAAAAAGTCATCACAAAACTGCTGCTTTGTTTCAAATCCCCAAAGATGTGGCAAATCCATGAAGGCATTTACCTTCCACAGCTTCTGAAGGAGTCTAACTCAGGTGACACCAGCAGCACTCAGACCCCGTCCCCCTTCTCTGCCAGCTCTTTCGTGTGTCTCTCTCCTTTCACTTGGAGGTTTCTCTTCAAAGCACTCCATCAACAAATCACCATTTCCCCATCCCAGGCTCTGCTTCTAGGGAATCTGACCAAAAAGAGACTTAGCGGCTGAGAAATCTATTAAAAATCAAAATGGCAGTGAAATTTCAGATTTGCTCAGGGCTGTGGGGAATACACTTTGGAAAGGAAGTCTTCTCATCACTCCTTGAGAAAATGTCCCGAAGGTCCCTCTTGCTCCTGAGCTGTATCCTTTACGAAGGTTGTGTGTGCCTTCTTCATTCTGAGCAGCTCTCCCCAGGAATCTAGCTGCTACCCATGGCAGACAGCATGATGAGCACCAAGGGAGGTGCTGTGGGATGCCCAGGTGACAGCCTCGTTGACCAGTTGTCTGTACTTGATCTGGGCTAAGAGATTTTCTTGAATATGAAGTATTTCATGTCAAAACCAGAAGACTTTACAAACCTAGATAATCTGAGTCACCAGTGGCCACTTTACATTTCTGGGTGTTTGTGATTTTCAAGCCCTCACTTTGTAGTTCTACATGCATATGCAGTATCAATTCCCAAAGATAGCTTTAACAAAAACAAACAAACAAAAACCATGAACTGGTGACTTCAAGTAATATAAACACATTTCTCATTGTTCTAGAGGGTGGAAGTTCAAGATTCAGTTGTGGCAGATTTAGTGTCAAGTGACAGCCTGCTTTATTGACCACAGATTGACCTTCTTACTGTGTGTCCATGGTGGATTGGATAAATCTATTAATTATGTTCCTTCCAAGGGCACTCAGCTCATTCATGAGGGCCCCACACTCATGGTCTCACTGTCTCTCCCAAATGCCACCTCTTATATCATCACCTTAAGGGTGAAGTTTAAACGTATGGAGACATGAACCTTCAGTGCAAGCAGCAGAATTGATTCCTTCTGGATGAGTGAGATTTCTCATGGAAAACCAATACCTGACACCCACACCTCAAAGGAGAGGATTAACTGAGCTCATGGTTTTGGAGGATTCAGTCTGTGGTTGGATGGATCCAGAGCAGGAATAGTACGGTAAAAGGGCAGGACAAATCAAACCTGCTCAACAAACAGCAGCCAGGAAAGAGAGAAAGAGGGAGAGATGGAGTGAGGAAAAGAGTGAAAGGAGGAAAAGGGGAGACAGAGAGGGAGAGGGAAGGAGGGAGAAAAAGAGAGAGAGAGAGAGGGAGAGGGAGAGGGAGAAAGAAAGAAAAGAAAGAACGAAAGAAAAAGAGAAAAAAGAGAAAGAGAGAGAGAGCAAATACCTCCTCTGGGTCAAGCCCCCAGTGGCCCATCTCTTCCAACCAGATTTGATCTGCAAAAAGCATACTAAGCAATGAACTTATTAGTTAGTGGATTTACCCATTAAGAACGCCTCTTTTTCCAATGACTTTCCGAAGCTCCATCTCCAAAACATGAGACATATGGAGGGCATTTTAGATCTAAACCATTATATGCGCTGAGCAGCTTGAGAGAAATAGCTGTATCAGGGCTGTGTCCTTATTTTGAAGGTGGCTGTTTCCGCTCTAGATGAGTCCACAGCATCTTCTCCCCATTCACACTTTGGATAGCAAATATCTCCTTGTTAGGTGGCCTCCAGGCATACTAGATTGGGGCTCACCTAAATGACCTCATTTTAACTTGATTGCCTTTAAAAATCCTACCCAAATAAGATTATATACTCCAGTTTTGAGCACTGTGAGTTCAGTGTACTAGCTGGGAAGGGAGAAGGAGGACAATTTCGCCTATAAGAATGCATAAAGCTAAACTATTGACATGCACACATCAAACTATTGCTGTATCTCCATCTCCCAAGCATCCTGGATCATTTATAGACAAAATATCTCCTCCAGGTAGCTGAAGGGGTGCCTTCTATGGTGCCATTTACTCCAGTGACTGAAGCAAGTCCCATTTGGAGCACACCTGCTAAACATCGGAGACAGCGACCCACTGAGCAAATCAACTAAATCTGATGGAAGGCATTTGGCAAAAGCTGGGAGGTTGGGGTACCCTCTGGAAATTCCCAAATATTGTGAAGTACAGCTGTACTAAAATCAAATCAAGGTATTTAATGAATTAAATTACTTTCAAAGGAGCCCGAATTAAGGTGAGAAGGCAGTCACTAAGAGCCAGATGCACAAGGAAGGTCACACACAGTGTTTCAGGAGGAATTCCAACAGTGACGGGTTTTAGTTACCAACCTTCTTTACCTTGCATTTTAACTTGGAAGATGATGGAATCATTCCTGGCTTGTTTTTTTGTTTGTTTGTTTGTTTTTAATATTTAACTAGCTTTAACCAGGTGACTTATTTCTGTGCAATGAGTTTTCTTTTTGTTCAATAAAAGATATAGGAAGGAATCATGAAGTTCTCTTTTTAGTCCTAGGACCTTGTAAACAAAAGACAAATACCAATACCATATTTTATTGAGGGAAATTAATCTTTCTAGCTGACTACATTTCCACTGAATACACATTTGCTTCAGTAAATGTTGACACACAGTTGCCCTAAAACTACTCATTTGTCATCAATGAATAGCTCACCCCTAAACCATGAGTAAGATTTCACTGACTAAGTCTGCATTAAAATGGCCCATAGATTTATTTTTTACCAAGTCAGCCTATTAAATGCATTGGTGCTAGGATCAAATAATGAATTGGCAATTACATAATGTCACATCCCATGTACTTTCAAAGGAGGCCACGTGAGGAAAATGCAATCATATACTACATTCATCGGGTATTAGAGGTATTACATATCTGTCAACACCTATGGGTGATAGGTAATTACTCACTTTTTACTGGCACTACAGAAAAAAGTAGCTGTCATTCAGACTGATGGGGGGACCAATTTATTCTTGTACATTACTATTACATCCAAATGCATTATGCCCTGACATAACCTATGAATATACAGTCATTTTTAAATTAAGCAACACAATAATCAGAAAAATTGAAGTGGAAACACTCCATAACAGAATCTAGCCTAGTGGTTTGCGGTTCAGGTGTTCTTTACCAATCTGATCGTTTTCTAATCTAGGTGCCTTCACTTTACACACTATCTTCTCTCTCCTCTCACTCTCTTCTGAGAAGTTTTAGCAACATTTTATCCACTTTTATATGAAAGCTGTTGCAGTAACTAGCTTCTGTGTGTTCAGCTGTAAACATCACTCCACAGAGAAAATAGAAGTCAAGGGCTGTATCTGAGTATACAACCAGGGTTTGTTTATTACTGTTTGTTAAATTTCCCATAAGTTGCTTCAGATCAAGCAGAGAGGAAGCTGACCACCAATAGAGATGTAAATGTTTTGAAAAGATGAGCAGTTTTCCACACACAGCCCTGCTGTCAGGGTTACATGTCAGTCAGACTACCACGGAGCATAGTATTTGATGGCCTGGGATTGAGTTCAAACTGAGAAACAAGAGGCTGTGTTTACACATGTCAAATGAAGTGTGAAATGGTACCATTCTGATGAATTTGATCCATTCAAATGTCAATCGAATAATCTAAATGAATGGAAAAGAAGTGTATCCTCTCTTTGCTTAGAGCCAAGTTCCCCACTGTGCCCTTTCGCTTGGATTAAAGAAATATGCTGGTACCATTGACAGAAGTTCCCACTGAAATACAAGAGTCATAATCATGTTTCCCTTTGGAAGACCACATAGCACCTTTGCTTCTGAAGAATGACATGTACCTGATACTGAAACCTAAATTCCTTAGCACAAGAACATCTTGTCTTTCCACACACGTACAATAACTCAAAGATTTAGAAAAAGAGACAACTTCAGAACATAAGGCACGCATTGTCATAAATGCTTTTGTTATGCTTTGCAATGAATGTTCATTCAGAAAAGTATTGGAGCAGTGCAAAATCAAATGTTTCTTTCAGATGGTAACTCAGGCAAGGGCTAGAACATAACTCAGCATAGAACGCTTTCTTGTCATGCATAATGGGCTGATTTCATCCTGCCGTATTGCAAAAACAATTAACTGAGGCAAAAAAACTACTTGCACCCATTGTATCTTTTCGCACAAATGAGCACACATCCATATGCTTTTGACAGACTATCTTTTGAGGCTCAATTGTAGATAACAGATACCCATGATAGGTATTTTTCCTTCAGGTAACAGTTAACAAAAAGCATGTTAGCATTCTAGTAAAGACTGAGAGGAAAACCGCAAAAATATTTCTTCCACAGAACTTCTGGTTCTAGTACAAGTAGACCAGAAATCCATATCCACAACTTAAGACAGAACTCTATTTCAACTGCAAAGACTACCCCATCATGTCCGTGTTTCCTCACACCTGCCTCAGTTCCTACTGCAGATCTTAAGAGAATTCCTCTTATTGGTGGGAGTTAATGTTTTCTGGAACCCTAGCAGCAAGGGAGTCAGAGAAATGTTGTCTCCACACTTCCACCCTCTACAGCAGAGGGTACTCTTAGGGAATATAAAATACATGCTCAGCCAATCAACTGTGACTTCCCAGAGCACTACCTTATGTGCTGGCTCCTTCTCTACAAATGTATTTCTAATCTAAAAATCACTTGGTGTCATAGCAACTGACAGTAGAAGAGTGGTTACCAGAGTCCAAGGAGGGTAGAGGAGAGTGGGAAGTGCACAAAGAGATGGGTATAATATTAACATCAGAAAGGAGTAATACGTGGTGTCTGGTGTGCTATCATACAGCAAGGTGGTGGTCATTAATAATAATATAGCATATAGTTCAAAACAGCGCAGCAGAGAATTTTGAATGTTCTTGTCACAAAAAATTAATAAATTTGTGAAGTGATGAACATGTGAATTATCTTGATTTGGTCATCATATAGTGTGTACATGTATGGAAACTTCACATTTTACCCCATAAATATGTATAGTTATATCAATCAAAAATTTGTAAGTGTTGTTCAATTACTTATATTATTAATAATTTGTTCTGGAATTGGGATCATTTTAATTCATGCACCATTCAAATTGCATTATGCCAAAGGATGTGTAATTATAATGTTAAATTCTGACATGATTATGTATGTATGAATATACATATTTATTAATTACTTGTGGTAGTTGAATTTGAATTGGGGGCTCCCTGTTGATCTTTATCACTGACCCATTTTGAAATTTTATTTACTTATTACTAGAGGGAGTGTTTGTTTATTTGTTTGGTTTGAGACAGGGTGTCACTATGTAGTTCAGGCAGGATTTGAGCTTACTGTGTAGCACAGGCAGGCCTTGGGCTGGTGGCATTCCACCTGCCTCAGTCTTCTAAGGGCTGGTATTACAAGCCTGTACTGTGATGCCCAGCATTTTTAAAAAATTTGATACAAGACCTTGCTACATTCTTCAGGCTGGCTCAAACTTCCAATCCTTCTGCCTGAGTCTCCCAGAGTGCTGAAAAATTACAGGTTCATGCTCCACCATACCTGGCTGCAATTACATATGTATATAAACTCCTGTACCTTTGGGTCCTCTTATAGAGAAGAATATTTTTAATTATTTACATTAACAGAGGGAAAATTATGAAGCAATGTCTTAACATTAGAATGAAAACCTGCAGAATCAACAATATTGTCTGATTCTCATTTCTTAGACTGAGTGGATCTGTAACATGACTGCGAGACATGTGGCCAGGGCAGAGGAAGATTGTAACATGAAAAGTCTTTCTGCAGGGTCGTAGAAGATGGATTAAATTGCCCCACAAGCACTCACAGTAGTGTTTGAGATGGAGTGCAGATGGCTCTGGGAGTCCCAGCAGTGAGTACATGAGTGCCATTGAGTTGGCCAGTTCATAAATGAGAAATCTCCACAGGCATCTATGGGGGAAGCTCACAAAGTCCAACAGGTACTTCCCAATTCAGGGAAGCCTGTGTCTCAGCTTGCTACAAGCAATTACTCAGCTGAATCAGGAGCATACACTGAAGTCTCCTGAGAAGGTTGTGACAATGAGTGCTCTCAAACCTCAAGTGCAGAGAACCTAGTTTGGGCTAAAGGACCTGCACCTCCTCACAGCAGGATGGTGCGAATGAAGATTCAACCACCTGCTCCAGGGAAAGCAAATTGTGTCAGGAGGAAAGTAGTAAGCTTAGTAAACCTAATGCAAAAGAAAGAACATAACCTCCTGTAGTTTCTGATTTTTTCTGTTGATTAAACCTGAGTTATTACAGCAAAAAGACTTTTTTTTTTACATCTGTTGCCACTTATTTTGCTTTTAATTTTTGCTTTACTGGCACACGTTTGCAGTACAGAATGATTACATTTCTTGTGTGAATATACCACATCTTAATTCATTTTGTTTGTTCTTTTCTTCCTCTCCAACCTCCTTTCCTCCATTTCTGGTCTCCTTCCCATATGAAAAAGATCTATCTTTCTGTTTCCTATCTTTTATTTTACTTTTTAGTTTATAATAACTTTGGGCTTCTCATAGAGGAGAAACCTGAAGTAGGCTTCGAGTCTGTGATTTCAAACTTAGTTTTTCTTATTTTTTTGCAAAGCTAGGCATGGAACTTGGGGCTGTGTCCATGGTGGGCAGATACTCTACTGCTATGTCACAAACTGAGTCTCTTAGATTTCAAAGGTAGTAGCACTGGTGCAGAGTTGAAAACCTACAGAATCCTCCATGACTTTACAAAATGGAAACACACACGATGTTCAGTTATTAGACTGATGTTCTTCTACCTATTTCCTGGTTGTCTGGCTTGCTTAGCTCCCATTTAAATAAATGACCATGGTTAACTTTTGTCATGTAAAATGCAATAATAAATTGTATTTATGTCTGAATTGTTCTATCTCTACTTGTAAAGAGCAAAAGGAGATTCCTACCGCTAAGATACCAGAGAACCATCCTAAGTATTACCCTATTTTTCATGACATTTCTTGGTAATATGCATTCTAAGTCTTTCAACTGGATGTAATTACCCCATTTTAGTTAAAAATTTATCAGACATACTTTGCATCCGCTATTACATATGGTGATGCAGACCTATTTCAAGTGCTGCAAGAGACGCTTGAGGATGAATGGAGGTGTGATTTCTACTTCCCCTGATGTGTAGCTGTGTGCAGTCCACAAACTAAAGATCAAGAGATCCTTTGCATGGAATCACTTGTGGTTACACAGGAATTGGCATCGCATAGATCAAAAGGCTGTTTTTTTTTTTTTAATATTCAATTACAGCCTGCTCCCTGGTCAGGAGGTCTCATTTACAAAGCAGTAGTGAATGATATGAGTATTTTGAAAGTAATGTTCTATGGTCAATTTCTGTCAGTTTCATGGCACATCATGCCTATTCCTAGATGGAAAGTTACTTTGTCAATCAAAGGACAGGTGACATTTACATTCATTCACTGAAAAGGGTCTAAATCCACTCTTTATGACCCAGGAAAATGCCTCTCCCAAGTTACAATTCACCGTGCTAGGAACAAAGAAAACAGAAGCCAAAGAAAATACACCTGAAGAAGAATTCTGCCCTTTAGGGATGTGGGTGGAACATCCATGGGCTGCCTTCCTGTGGGAAGATTAAATGGTGTTTGCGTCAAAGCATAGTGACATCTGTTGGCTTGGGAAATGTCATTGAATTGTGTTGCTGTCGTTTGTGCCTGGGTTATTTGCTTTCTTTAATTTTTTTAATGGTACATAACTATTACAAGCATCAGAAGGAGTCTTCGGTCCATGGCCATAATATATTCGCACTTCCCTTCCTCCTGGCCCCTCCCACCATCACTGGTCCTCGACCCTCATTTTGGTCAGTCTTCCACTCTTACATCTGGGAATCTGAGCTATTTCACTGAAGATAACAGTATGTAATAGTAACAACCACCATTAATCTCCATCATGTTGTTCTCAAAACCTGTATCATTTTCATTACTTTTGCCATGTCTTGGTTTTGTCTTTCTTGTTATTTTGATAGTGTTTTTTAGTGTCTTTAAAATGAAAAAGAATAAAAAATTAAAAACAACAAAAATGATACAGAATTGCAGAAGGTATCTCTCTGCTTCTTGTTGTCTTTTTTATTTTGTTCTTTAATTTACTTACACATGGGGTTTCTCCTATGAGATAAACCACGTGATACCCCAGCTTGTGTGTCTGATTTAATTTGTGTAACATTATGGTTTCAAGGTGCATCTATTTTCGCACAAATGACCCCTATTTATCCATCCTTAGAGTAGAGTAGTCCTCCACTTTGTGTGAAAACTACACCTTTGCTTTATCCATTCATCTGTGAATAGAGGCATAGGTGCATAGATGCTTTCAAGATTTATTCCTTATGAATTGTACTGCTATTAAAATGGATATACATGTACTCCTGTGTCTTGGTTACTTTTCTCTCATTGCTGTGAGAAAATACCCAACTCCCAAAATGGAGGAAGGAAAGGTTTATTTAGCTTACATTTTGTGGAGATTTTAGCCCATACTTGGTTGGTTCTGAGGCAGTGTGGCACATACCAGAGAGCAAATGTTCATGGCAGCAGAGCACAGCAAAAACAACCAGAGCAAAAGGGAGGAATGTTGGCAAAGCAGCCTCTTTCCTTCCGTTACATTGTAAACAGGCTGCCCCCACCCAGGGGGCATGTAGCTCTCACACCATCTCCATGCCCTCCTCTTCCACAGGCTCGAGAGGTATATAAAGTAAGCACCCTGGCTTCCTGCTCAGTCACTCAGCCAAAGCTCTGGTCTCCCCAAGTTAACACAGTGTATTAACCATAACACCCTGTAATATGATGTCCTTAACTCATGAAGATAGTTGGAAGGGGAATAGCTGCATCAAATGGAACTTCTATTTTTATGTTTAAGGAGTCTCTGTACTGATTTCCATAGTAGTTGCTCCAGTTTGTAATCTCACCAACAATATGGAAGTTTTCCTTTTCCTCTGCAGCCTCGGCAGAATTTGTGAGGATTTGTTTTCTTGATTCTAGCCATTTTTGTGGCATGCCCAGACATTTCAGAATGTAGTCTGGAATGAAAACTTGACAATGTAATTACACACACACACACACACACACACACACACACACACACACACACACTTATCACAAGTGTTCAGCCTAGTACAAGAGGAATATTCTGAAGTTGAACATTCTGAACATTCTGAAGCATGTGGTTTGGCTTAATTTCAGCCTCTCATTTCGTCAGCTTGAGGCAGTCATTCCTTCCCTCTGGGTCTCATCTGTGAAGCAGGCTCACTGTAGGCTGCTTAGCAACCTGTGTGAGTCCAGGAGGGTAGAATCAGGAGGTGGCTCTCTTACAAATGTACAGCAAAGGACAAATGAAACCTGGCTTCAGTCCTTTGACGGTAACGAAACACGAATGAGCAAATTTGTTCTCATATGAGGAAGAGGCAAGTGCCCTGAACCTGAGCTCAGTCTGGGTTTTATGCTCAGGGATATCTGTGGTCACTGAGCTGACGCATTGTGAGATGACCTCTTTCCCAGATGAAACACGAGCAGATCCCTGGCGTCCCATCCAGTTCTAACTTATCTCAGAGCTGCATTCCCCACATGTTCCACAGTCGGTCCTCAGAGCTACCATTGGGACCAGGGGCAGCTGGAGAGCACCCTCCTGCACTATTAAGATCAAAGAGATTGCAATTCAATTATAATGAGAGGAAAATCTCTAAGGTTTATATTTTTTTTAAAGTCTGTATAATTTAAAATACTGTATAGTTCCATATGTAAGATTGTCCAAATGTCTTTCCTTGTTATTACCATAATTTAATTGCCAGAGAGAGCAAGGAGTATTTTGACATGATTAACTATTTCTTATTTACTCTTGATTTTCTGAGCAGCTTGACACTAAATTGCCTATCTTATCCTAAGTCTGGTAAACAGCGTTCTATCAGTCTATAATTCTTTTTTAATATGTGATTTCTATATTAACATGAGCACTTAAGAAGTAATTTTCAAACGGAAGCTTACTCTAAATAATGAGCCTTAGAGACGATTGTAAAATAATGCAGGACTTCATTGAATGTCAGTTGACTAGAACTAGAATCCCAGATATGCCTCTGCCAATATTATTCATTGTCTGTTCATTGAACAGATAGAGGCTAAATACCTAGCCTGCCTCCATAAAGTTGGAAGTTCTGTGCACGCAGCTACGAGCAGCATTCTCTTTGCTTCTATGAATCTTACATCCAATCAGAAGGAAAAAAGATAATAAATAAACAAAGAAACCTGAGCCTATCTCTGGAGAATGAGACTTCACGTTGTGTTCGGGTTCCAGTTGGCCAGAATCGTGATTTCCTTTGAAGCTATCTAGGCTGTCAGCTGAAACCTTGAAGCAGAAATCTAAGCTTTTCTCAGGAGTTTGAGCATCCACTCAACATACAGAATTAAGCACCCAGTAGTTCCATGGTCGGCGGTTTATTTAGAGCCTGTGCAAGCAAGCCGAGTTTCTCAACTTCTCATGGCAAACATGTTCCATAGCAAAAGAAAACAAAGGCAACTGTGTATAATGAGTTTTCTGCTTAAATGCTTGCTGCAAGTAATCACTAAAGTGGACAGAATGTCTCACAAGGAAAGAGAAGACTGTGCCCCTTTCAGTCCTCCCACTCACAAGAGTTCTCTGGCCCCACATCCCTCACGGGAGCTGTGTAGGCCCAGAGTGTTTACAAAGACATTCCTTGGTGAGCAGAAAGGAAAGATGAGGATTTCCCTTTCCATTGAGTAAGCGCCAAGAGCAATTCCGTAGTGCCCCAAATCCAGAGTCCTTCTTCCGAGGCAGCCTTCCACAGGATATTACGGAGCCAGGGTTCCACGGTGAGGAGGGAGGTGGGTCATTTGTTTACACTAATTTTTATTTTCAGCAAATCGCAAGTCATCACCACCAAGTGCCTACTGCAGAGAATTTACGGACAGCGCTGCCTAGATTTAGCTATGTCAGCCCTCGCAAAGCAGAGGAGTGATTTCAGGCCCAAACAAAGAAACTGAGACTGACCTTGGTAGGAATAATGCGTGCACAGGAAGACGGTAAGAAAGTGCTCCAGCCATCACTTGGCCTTCCCGGCTCCTTGTAGCACCCTGTCACATTAAGGGCAAGGGCTCACCCAGACAATCTGACGAAGTACAAGCGTCCCCTCCAAACACAGCTCTGCATCCGCAAGAAGACGACTAAACAGACCGAACCGTGTGCAACGTCATAAATGTGGACTCTCACAGTTCATGTATATCATGCCAAGAAAAGGCATTCAATAGTGGTGTGGTGTATTTACAATTTGTCAGTAATTATCATATGGGAGTTTTCTTTAAGTGTGAATAATTCTTTCCAGTGGGGGCCTGAAACCTCGGCATCGAAGTAAGTGGACACACAAGGATTTCTCCAATGCACAAATGTTTGTTCCCCTTCCATATTGTCAAGAATTTTTGCTTTTCCACTTAAAGGAAGAGGAATTAAGGAGAGAGCAATGCATTTTTTTTTTTAATTTGGGGGCTGTTATTCAGTACATTAACAGCTGCTTCAACACAAGCACTGGGGTACTGTGACAGTTTGATAACTGAGATGGTTACTAGGTAACTAATGGGCAGGCAGTGTATGCAGCATGGACTCAGTGGATGAGATGACCATTAGTTTCTTGGGTGGGCTGATCACAAAGTTCATCACACCACTCAGAGCAGCACGAAGTTTAAACCTTGTGAATTATTTATTTCTGGAATATTCTACATCACATTTCTCGACTCTGCTTCACCCTGGATAAGGAGAACTGCAGTGGTGCACATGTGCTTAAAGAAGCTGTAGAAAACTTTCCAGGGGTGCAGGGTTATAGGAAACTTCCCAGGGGTGCAGGGTTGGGTGTCCGGTGTTAGTCCCTCCAGGGCACTGCTTTGAATGGAATAGGAAAATATGCATGTCTGCACTGGGAGAGGGCTTTGCCCAAAGTCACTGAGCATTTCAGCATAGTCACACCTGCTTCCCCCAGATTAGTCTGAGGTGGCATTAAATGAGCAGAAAAGCAAATGTGAGATGAAGGTGTGCAGTGGGTGATAGCAGAGAGAGGAGATTCCTACCACAAACAGAACCAGCTGGTCCCCATATACCAGCATACAACATCTGTGACTCAGATGCCACAGAAATGCCCATGGAGGAAAGAGATGGGACAAATATAGTTGTCTTCCTTTTTAAGAGAAATGAAAAGAGAAGCCAGGAAAGAGCTGAGTCAAAGCCAATGGATATTTGAGGGTCTTCCTTGTGTCGGCCTCTGTGCTAGGTGTCAAGCAGCTAATGGCTGACCAGACCCTCTTGCTTTTTCTTCACGGATCCTGGATTCTCCTTGAGGAAACACACAATAAAGATTAAGTGTTTAAAATTATAACCTGGGAGACTGCATGAGACGGAAGTACATCAAAAATGTGCAGTCTGGTGGTAGTAAGTTGCAGATCGTCTGAGGAAGAGTTGCAAACAGTTGTCAACTTTTCCCTTCAGAGGAGAGACACAAGGTTTTGACTCTGTGGGACATTATCAAAACAAACCATGTCGCTGACCGCACCTCCTGCCCTCCGATCACCATTACACTTAGAGGGGTGCCTTCACCAATTTCTGGTTGCAGCACACAATGCCTGACACGGTCACTAAAAGAGGATACATTTATTTTGTCTCATGGTTGTATAGTTGGCAGGCCCTGGGCAGAAAGGACAAGGTGGGAGAAGCAAGGAAGAAAAAATGCTTATCCCATGGGATCCAGGAAGCAGAGAGACAGGAGGCAAACTGAGGTACTCCTGTCCAGGTCATGCCTCCAGCGATGCGCCTCTTTTAACCAGGCTCCACCTCCTAAGTGCATATTCAAGTATGTAGTTATCAGGGAGTAGATTGAGCCACCCACAAACTCAGCACCCCTATGATCCAATAACCTTCCCAAAGCCCTAGCTCTGAACACATGAGGCTTTGGGGGCATTCTAGATAAACCATGCAGTTGATCCATGAAGAGCTGAAGGGTCAAATCTAGCTACCGCCTGTTTGGGTGAATCATATGTTACTGAAATACAGCCAAGCCCATGTAATATCGACTGTTACATTATACCAACAGTGAAATAATTAAGATACAGGCCATAGAGCCTGCAAAATCAAGATGTTGATGATTACTTTCCTTTACAAAAGAAAATGACAATGTTTATTTATATAATAGCAGCATACATTGCAGGGGTAAAATAAAAATGGAAAGATGATAACCATACATCAGATATACCAAGTGTAAGGTGAGATTCCAAAGTCCAGCAAAGGCAGCACAATAGAAAGATCAATTTACATTTTTCCTTTTAAATTTCATTCTTTCAATGCATGAAATGACTTGTTATCACGTGCAGATGATCAAGCTTTTTTGAATCTTGAACTTCCAAACTTCTTTCTGTTATTAAAGTAGACCACCTCTAAAAAATGCATGTAAATGGCAGCTTATTCTCCTACTGTTAGAATTTGCATTCAGCTGAATCCTTTATTCCCGGAATAAACCCAAAGGTTATTTTATTTTAAACCTCTCTTGTGGGTGTTGGTTTAGAAGTTGGTTCATTCAGAAAAGAGGCAGGTTCTTTATTAAATTACACAAAAATTTTTCAAAAGGCTAAAAACTTATCATCCAAGAGGGTGAGCTCAATTTTAACTCCACCTGACTTGATAACAGGCAAACTATTTATTTTAGTAAATGACATTTCAAAAGGTTATATTTTTCCAAAGTGATTTTCAAAGGCATGATGAAAATGTAAGCATAAACCGTTTTCCACTGTCCCACAGTAAGAATCTATGATCCAAGAAATTCTTACCGTTGAGGATCAACAGGATTCTTCTCAGAGCAAGGTTGATTTTGTACATTTATTTTTGGATGGCTCAAGATTCTAGCTTCGTAACCCATTTAGAGTTTCTTTTTCCGTGTGCGCTGGGTTAAGTAGTGATACAAAACCATAGAGTTAACGAACCCAAGATACAAAGAGTTGGACGAGGACTGAGAAACCACTTTGCGCGTTATCTAAATATTGAGCCCTTGGAATCGTCATTTAGCTATGCTATTATCAGATGAGCTGCATGCATTTTATGAAAAAGCTTTGCACTGCAGAAAAACATAGTTGACAGTATTTATTGATGTGAAAAGTGTACATTTTCTGTATCAAGATTTGCCAGGAGGAGAACCTTAGATTCTTCAAAGTGACAAAATATAATCCAATAATAATATAGCTCCAAATATTTTTTAATTGCTGCATGTGCTTTTTGGTCTGTCATGTATTCCTTTTCCAAATTGGCAAATGTGCGTTTAGCTCTTGCAATATCTGCTTCCAAAGCACATTGGAATAATATCTTTTTGAAAGAACCCGGCTTGGGTTATGCTGGTAATGGTAGAAAAATCTCAGTGATTTTATTGGCAAAATAAAACACATAACGAGAGTGTCTGTCTAGCGGTGTAGGTTACTGGTAGAGGATGTGCTTCAACTTTTGAGACCCTGGGTTTGATCTCCATCATTAAGAAGGAAAAGGAGGAGGAGGAGGAGGAAGGGGGGAAGGCTGTCAACATAGGTTTTTCTCCTTTAAAGAGAGAAAAGAGTAATAAAAATGATAGAGAATTTCAAAACAAGATGATAGAAAATTAATGAAGGTTAGTACATTGTATATCGTAATCTTCAAAGTAGTTGCTGTAGTTGCTCAGATTAGAAGGTACAGTCATGCAAAACTCATCAAACAATATAAGCCCTAACTGTTCCTTTCAATGAACTAATAGAAATTAGTAGTGCAATTATCTTAGCTATCTTATGTGTGTTTATGTGTTTATATATATATTATTTCTTTGTTTGTTTTGTTTTGTTCTCTCTTCCTTCTTTTCTCCTTTTCCCCATCACAATTTTTCTTTCCTTTGGAGCAGTTTCCTTCCCTTTCACACTATCTATTGTACCTTTTGGATCCAGGTTCTTACACTAGGAAGACAATATGCTGTTTACACATGGGAGTCTGGCTTATTTCACTTGTGAGTATGGTCTCAGGTTGCATCCATTTACCTATAAAAGCTTCAAATTGATCCTTCTTTATACGTGAGTAGTACTCCGTTGTATAAAAACACCACATCTTTTTGCCCCTTCCTCAGTTCATGGGCATTTGGGTTGTTCCCAAGATTTGGCGATTACAAAGTGCGCTGCTATAACCTTTCTCTTTCCGCTTCATTCTCTTCCCCTTTCCTGTCTCTTGTCCTTCTCATTCTCTTCCTTGTCCTCTTTTTCTTCCTCTTCCTCCTCCTCTGCTGTGTTTGCTAAAGTTTTATTTTTGTAAATTTGGGCATCTTGAGATATAATTCATTCACTATACAAGTCACTCACTTGTGTGGAAACAAGACGGTTTTCAGTACACACCCTGACTGGCGTACCCACCGCCACTATCAATTTTAGAGTATTTTTCATCTCCCGAGAAATAGACTCCTCTCTTCCTGGTCCCTCACCTGTTCTTTCAGCTCCTTCTCCAAGACCTAAACACTTGTGTACCTTCCGTCTCTATATTTGGACAGCTAAGACTTCTGGGTGCTTATCAAGAAGTCATCACTTTTCCTTTAGATCACTTCCTGCCAAATTTGGTATCATAGTGGTGAAGACCCTTGCCATTTGAGAAAGATGGCCCCTCAGGGAGTAGATTTGGTTTTCCAAAGCCAAAAATGATGCATACCAGATCCTGTGCTGATGCACAGAACAGACAGCAGTTCCCAAATCCCAAGCATGCAAAGTGAGGTGTTGACAATAGTCTCCCAGAAAACATACCTGTGGTGACTGTCCGGAAATGTGTTCTTATTCAGAGACCATACGAATGATCTTTTCAAAATATCAATAGAAATTATTTGATGAAACTTGGAAAGTCACACTTTGCTTGGCCAATAAAAATTGTTAAAATCCATTCCTACAGGAAGTCTTTAGACTGGAAGCTAACACAATGCCAAGATGAAATAACATGTGACAGCTTTGGACTAACTGCTCCTTCTGTCCCAGGAGGGAACAAGAATGCATTAAATCTGCTTTAACTGGCCCGAGGAAAGGTAATTTGCCTCGTGTGGGTAAGCATTTTATTACCAAGGAGAAGTTCATTCCCCAGGTACAGAATCTACAACAAGACATATCATAGTTGATGGTATCTCGCATCCTCATTAATGACTCCAAGAACTTGCTAGGGGCTTCATGTGACAAAACAAACTAAGACCTCAAGATCTAGCTAACGCCAAAGCAGGAAAATCCTTCCAGAAATGATGCCTTCCAGTACCATCTCAAGATACCCCCGGCATCTGAGATGGCAATGTCATCAGGAAGTCACCGTAGAATGCATTCCGAACAAAGATGGTTTGCAGAGTTTCCCACTGATTCTGGCAAGGGAAAAGCCTCATGTGGCCACTGGCTTGGAAGAGAGAATTTTGGAAACAGGAGAAATTCAACACGACTCACTGAGCTGATTACCCAGGACACACACTGTGAATCATTACACAAGACACATTTTCAGTTCCCTAAAAAGTCCAAGATGTTTCCAAATAGAAATTCTACCCTTACTCTCTATAACAGAAGTTCTTCTCCAATTCTCTGCATGACTGTCTTCACTGGCGAAGATGATGCCTGCAGGGTTCATTTCCTGTCTATAGCAATGTGACAGGGAGTATAAAGGTGTTCTTAGTTTTTGTATGGTTGTTATGTTTTCTGATTCTCCTTTTAGCCTTCTAACTGGGTGAATATGTTTCTTTGGCTTTCTTTTGCACTTGACTTGAATTGTATATCATTAAAATTTTCTTTGGCTTGAGTAATGAGATTTTTGTGCTTCATAGGCCTGGCTCTGTATCTTACATACTCTGTAAATATTTGTTGGATGGAGGAATAAAGTAATTATTTCATTACACTTTGTGTCTTCTTCTCTTCCTTTCTGTTTGTTTTACTATTGTTGGCATAATTGACCCTTCTTTCCTATGAGCTGTGAATCTTCCCTGAGATTTATCACTTAGCCGCTGTCCTACATTTGCATGTCGCATCAGTTCTCATCTGATGGTGTGATGACCATAGAGTGTGTGGGTGCAAAGATCGACCAGAATCAAGACAGAACAAGGGAAGGCAACAGCTACATGTGTGTGTGATCAATCAGGGATTTCCAGCGAAGGGTGGAAAGGGAGGATTCAGATGTGGTTCAGTGAGCTGCAAGGTCATTCCTGAGTTGAGAGAGAGAGAGAGTTGAGTTTTGAGTGCAAGTGAGTATCTTTACGAAGTAAGACATGGACCAGCATGGGGAGTAAGCTCAGGTTAGGGTACAGCTGACTGAGACCAGGGGAGAGGAGAGAAAACAGAGTGTGCAGATGAGGTGTCTGGCTGCTGTTATGATTTGCGTCTGAAATGCCTCTCACTGGTTCTCATGTTGGAGGCTTGGCTACCAAAGCAGTGGCATGCAGAGGCAGAGATTTGGGAAGACCACTGGATCATGAGAGACCAGCTTCCATCGGTGGGTTTGCCCACTATTGGATGCATCACTGCACAGGCTATTGGGAGGTAGAGCACACATCAGGAATTGCATCATGGGGAGGGAAGTATGGTCCCTGGACATGTGCTTTCGAAGTCTGTCCCTGATCCTTCTCCCTTTTCTTGGACCTCTGTCTGGTCTCTAAAGTGAAGCACCTCCCTGTCCCTCGAAGTCACCACAATGGGACCATCAGGTTCCATCCTGAGGATGTTGTGATGGTTTAGATTTAAACACCCTGGAGAAGGTTCTTGTGCTCAGAGGTGCTCAGCAGAGCTGATTACACCATGAGATATCTAACTTCATCACTATAATAGGCCATTGATGGATTTACCACTTGGTAGAAATGTAGGAGTTGGACCTAGTGGAAGATGAGAAGTCAGGAGAGCAACACCATGGGGCTGGTACCCTATCACAGACCCCATTCTCTCTGCCTACCCCGCTTTCTGTCCCTGCCTCCTGCCTGCTGTGAGGTTAGAAGCATTTCTCCACCATGCTGTTTCTGTGTTGAGCCAGATGAGCATGGACTGAAGGGTCCGAAGCCACAAGTCCAAACAGCTCCAACGGCTTCTCCTGTTCTTCTCCAGCTCTTTATTTTGTTGGCAACAATCCTTGGGTGGATCTCCCATATGCAGCACCGCACTGGTTCAGTTCAGCTGGGTGTTACAAGTTGACCACCAGTTGTCAGTCCACCACAGCGTGCTACATTAAGTAATGCTTTTGGAAGGTCACTGTCCAAGGTTTATCTCGGGAAAGAGGATGTGGTTGGGTCTCCACTATACGGTTGCATGATGGTTAATCTTGATGATGTCAAGTTTACTGACTTGGTTCCCTGCCTCCCAGTGGATGGGTTGAACACATTGGTTGGTACATCTGAGTGACCTTGGAGACTATACCTAGTCTTTGTCACTTCCTCTCTGATGCTAATCTCCTGCTTTGATTCCTGGACACCATGAAGTAATCATCTTACTCCACCTTTGCCTTCCACCATGGTGTTTCTGCCTTGAAGTCACCTGACCATGGACTGAATCACCTTAATCTGTGAACAACATTAAACCTCCCACCTTTAAATTACAGAGTGTTGAGCACTGCACTCCAGCAATTGTAATGCTAAGTAATACAGGCTGTTCCTGCTCACATTTTCCAAATAAAGTATCTTGCTTATATACTGGTTCACAAAAATTCAGCTCCTTGTCCTTATTGTGGATGTGTAGAGACAGAATATGTTTATTTTTTAATAATAAACTTGATCTGCATAATGATCACATTCATCACAGGAATTTCTACCTATACATAAATCTTAGTTCCTATTTTTCCCATTCCCTTCCGCTCTCTTCAATCCCTCTTCCCCTCCTTATTTACAAAGCTTTGTTTCTACTTGATCCTTTATTTCTCATTCTTTTCTTTTCCCTTCTGTCCCTATACCCCAGTTCTCCTTTCACTTTGAACAATGACTTCCCATTTCACAATACCTAGCATATATTTTAGTTCTTATTGACACTCACAGTTTCTCACACCAGAGAAACAATGTGATATTTACTCGTGTGTGTCTGATTTATTTCACTTAAGAGTATGGAGTCAAGGTCCACCAGTTTAACTATAAATGGGAGAGGCAGAATTTAGAAGTCACAAAATGGGATGCTTTGGTTGTCCTCAGAATTTGGGTTGTATTAAATGCAAAATTGATAGTAATGTTTTACATTTGCAAGATAGAAGACAGAACAAGAATGTAGACTATTCAATACCCCATGACAGTAAATACCATGCATGTTATGTTATAAATAATTTATTAATTATATTAGAGAAGGGAAGCCCAATCTCCAATTAAAATTTAAAAATTCTGGAACTACCTACCGCATGATACCATGATATAGAAACTAAAATTTTTTAAATGTCCACTATGGGTCCCCAGGACCGAGACAAACTACCAAATTGCTAAGCTCATATAACTGCTACTTAGCCTTAATTCTAAGGAAATGGATTTTGTTTCCTGATATCCAATAGTTTTCCCTCATCTGACTGCAGGCTTTCTAACAAATTACCTTGGACGGTACAGCTTATAAACAACAGACAGATTGTGCGCAGTCCCAAGAAGATGAAAATCCCGGGTAGAGGTGTGACAGACCCTTTGGTGAGGGCTTCTTCTGGCTTTATAGATGACACCTTCTTGCTGCATCTTCTCATGGTGGAAAAGGCAAGGAGTTCTCTAGGGCTCTTTTTTAAGGATAATAATTCCATCCATGAGTGCAGTGGGCTGATAACTGGTGGTCAACCTATAAGCCCTAGCTAAACTGAGTAAGCGTGGTGCTGGGTATAGGAGGCCCACCTGGGGACTGTTGCCAGCAGCATGAAAGACTTTTTGGCACCAAAGAGGCTGCTGGGAGCTGTAAGCCTATTGGAGCTGGTAGAAGCTGTAAGGAGCAGTTGGTTCTGTGGGAGAAGCTTGTCCTGCTGGCTTTCCTGATGAACGTGGCTGTTCTCATCCTCCAAGGAGCTCGGACCTTGTTGGCACTGAGCATGGCTTCGGTTCACTTTGGGGAGCTCTGGTCCTCACTCGGAGCATTGCTTCCTTGCTCTGGAAGGGAGGATGATGCACTGCTCAGTCTCCTGAAGGACCTTGTCATGTTGGTTTTCCCAATAGGAACTCAGCTGTTCTGATCACTGGAGGAGCTCGGGACCTCACTGTTGCTGAGGATGACTATAGTACTTTTCAGGGGAGCTCTGCTTCTTATTTTACATGTTGCTTTCTGCCTCCAGTGCAGATCCCTCAGCCTCCTAGCACAGATCGTTCATCCTGCTGGGACAGACTTTCTAGATTCCACCACTGACCTTTGGGCCTTCACAGTACAAACTCATGCAACAGGCCTGCATAAGACATTGTTATGGTCTCTGGGCCTCCAGTTGAACTTGTGCAAAGCATCGTTATGATCTCTAGATCCTAATCTGGACTCATGCAGTACATTTCTGTGGGATCCAGGCTGTCGCCTAGTTTCCTTGATCATAGTGTGTGGACAGATTTCATGCATTCTCTTGTATATCATTCTTTGGGTTACTATTGTAAATAATCATATAAAATGTGTGTCCTGTATTATATTATTTCTCCTTGCAAAATGTCCCCCAAAACAACACAATGAGATTCTGCCTCCATGACCATACACTTCCCAGAGCCCTACCTCCTAATACCACCATGTTGAAGTTATCGATTCTAGCATGAATTTTCAGGCAATACATACCTGCTTAATTGATTGCACTGGCCAGAAACTATTGCAGTCTAGGTGCCTGGAACAATAGACATTGATTCTCATAGTCCTGGGGGCTGACAGTCTGAGGTCAGTGTGTGGCAGGCTCTGTATATGGTGAGGGTCTCCTTCTAGGTTCATAACAGCCCCTTTTCTCTGTGTCCTAAGATAGCAAAAGAGGCAGGAAACTCTGTGAGGTCCTGAGGCTGCCCCTTCATCACCTCAGTTCCCCCTAGAGTCTCCACCACCTCACATCAACTTTCAGGTAAGGATGTGACATAATTTGAGGAGGATTTTTCCTTTATTGGATTTGTGAAGTTGCCTCATTCTCTCACAAAAGCAGTTTAGAATTGTACACCTGTTCAGTTATAGTTTGTGCCTTGATATTTTTAGAAGTATATTATTGCGTGGGTTCTTATAGACAAAGTTGCTGCCATTTCTTGCTTTTCAGTTGACAGTAATCACACAGCAAAGACACAACTTGCATTGTCAGCATCTCCACTGAGCCTTCTGTCTTGAAGTAGGAAGAGTTGGTTGAAGATCTGAGATGGCTACACTCTGCTAGGTTATGTCACATTATTTCTCTGGAAAATGAAACGCATCTATGCATCTTATTGCAAACACAAGGGAAAATAAGATCCCGGGCATATAAAGCTTGAGTTCCTACTAAGGTGGTGCCTCTGCTTTAGGGACTAGGACGGAGTTATTACTTGCTTTAAACGTGGTAATTTGGCTTCTCCCCAAGTATGCTGTGACTGGGAGCTTGCTTCACCTTGAAATCCTATTTTTTTTTTCTCCTGCGGTAGAATGCAGTGGGTTTTATAGTTTCTGCTTTTCAGAAGATGCCTTGAGGCTCCTGGACTGGGAGTTAAATTTTTATGTGACCCTGGTACCTAGAGATGTAGAATTTTCTACCTCTGAGCTATGCTGGCCTTTGTTGCTTCAGTGTTGTTACGGATGATAGATTGGGTGAGGTAGCTGACTGCTAACACATTCTGTTCTTGTATGGACTTTTGAAAAGGACCATTTTTTAAGAGTACATGCCTTAAGAATATCTTCTAAAAATTTTATAAGCCAGTTTTTAAAATTCAGGCTTAGATAACGTATTTCACCAGACTTATACAGTTTGCAGGCATAAAACCTGTCATTGTATTTTGCTGTGGTGACAATCCACATGTGTCAGGTACTAAAAAATTCTGGAAGACCAGATTTGACCCCTGCATTAACTTTCAGATGGCTATAGCATCTCCTCTTAGAAATTGGATTAGTCAGCTTGTCCCATGATAAGTTGGCCGCATTGTTTCAGTGAGACAGCACATCATGGTGAAAGTGCACCATGGTAAGAAAAAGGAAACAAAACAAAACCCAAATACCACTCACCACATTGCTGGAAAATGAGGAAAAGATGCAAAAGCCTGGGGCCTCACAGGAGCTTTGAGGACAGACTCCTGATGACCTGAATACCTCCACAAGACCCTCAATCTAGAATGTCACGCAACTTTCCTAGCCTCCGAGACATGAAACTTTAGGATGTATTTAAGATTCAAACTTCAGCAGAACTCCAGCAGTATCCCATGGATAGGTGAGGACCTAATATATGTTTACAAAACGATAATTTCACTTCTAAGTAATTGAAACATTTGGATATGAAAACTGACACGGACTGTGGAGTAGACTTTGAATTTCCTTTTTGGTTAATTGTGCAGGATTACTTAAATTAAAATGTATACGTGCAGAGCGTATATGTGTGTGTTCAGATTTACATTGGAGAAAAATGTAAAATTTTCTAGTTAACACACAACAGAGGAAATTAAAGAAATACAACCTAATGGTAGCCACTAACATGGAATCATAATATTATATATTCTCCTTTCTTTCATGGGAAGCAGTTTTTATAGATTTGAATGTACAGGGTCTGCTATGAGTTAGATGTTAAATGTGTCCCAAAGGTGCATGTGTCCAGGATTCTGTCCTCAGGGTATGACAATGCAGAGTGTTGTGCATACACCTATAGGAGGTCTTTAGGTCACTGAGGGTGTGTCCTTGAAGAGGACTGTAAGACCTCAGGCTCCTCCCATTTTAGTTTGCTTCTTAGCTTGTGGTGTAATTTCCTGTCACATACTTGTTCTAAGCTGTGCCCAGGGCCACTCAACCACGAACTGCACACCCCAATGTCATAAGCCAAAAAGAAACACTTCCCTTTATCAGTAAATTGCCTTCGATATTTCAAGATACTGATGGAAAACAGGCTACTGTGGTGTCTCAAAGCACATTGCTGAATTTAGGTCAATTGTAAACTACTACCCACGACCTTGAGAAGGTCATAGACCTTTTCTCTATCTCAGCTTTCCCTTGTCTTATTGTAATCTGCTCTAACAAGATACAACAAATCAGGGGGCTTATGAAGAAGATGCACGTCTTGCTGACAGTCCTGGTGGCTGACATCCAAGGTCCAGACATGGCAGATCCCTTGTCTGGTGAGGGCCACTTCCTGGTTCATAGATGGTGCTGTCTCGCTGTGTCCGCAGATAGTGGAGGGAACAGAGAACTCATGGCAAAAGGGACAGGAACTCTCACAGGTCTCTTTGATAAATGAACTGATTCCATTCATGAGGTTCTACCTGCAGGAATTCATCACCTCCCAAAGCCCTCCTCTCCTAACATCATATGTTTAGGAGTTAGGTTTCAATATCTGGGTTTGCAAAGGATGCCGAGATTCAAAACACAGCATTGCTTTTTGTCTTGGTTAATTTTTCCTCGTTGCTGAGACAAAATACCTGATGCCCAAAATGAAGAAGGAAAGGTTTATTTAGCTTACAGTTTGTGGAGGCTTCAGTCCATACTTGGTTGGTTCAGAGGCAGAGTGGCACATGGTAGAAGGCAAATTGTCCACGGCAGCAGAGCATAGCAAATCAACCAGAGCAAAAGGGAGGAATGGCTGCAAGCAGCCTCTTTTCTTTCCTTACATTATAAACAGCCTACCTCCATCCAGGGGGCATGTACCTCTCACAATCCACACAATCTCCATGCCCTCCTCTTCCACAGGCTCAGGATGTGTACAAAGTAAGCACACTGGCTTCCTCCTGAGTCACTCAGCTAAACCTCTAGACTCTCCAAGTTGACACAATGTATCAACCATAACACTTCTATAAAAATGTATCATAGTTCACCTGACAGGTTGTAAGCTTTGTAAGAAGATGCAATACAGGAGCAATGCTATATAACAAATGCTGCATAAGTAGTTGCTGATCGCGGTATGATAACCAATGTTGTATTTCAGGATATTTGGGAGGAAGACTTTGAGAAATACCCCTGTTATCCTTCTGCTGCCATGGCTACCTACAATGAAAAGTGAACATGAGAAAAAAGATTCAAGTATGAGTTGGGCATGGTGGTGCATGCTTATAATCCCAGCTGATGACATTGGGATGCCAATGCAGGAGGCTAGATAATTCTAGCCAACCTCCTTAAGTTAGTGATTTAGTGAGACCATGTCTCAAAATAAAAAAGAAAAGATCCTGGTATGTTTCCAGCACCACAGACACAACATAGAATAGTTCATAGGAAGCAAAAGCAAAGTCATCCTGCCATGCACATGAGACTGTATCTGTTCCCGATCCTCATGAGTTTTGAAAGTCTTCAGCTACACTTCACACAAGTGAAACCCTTTCAAAGGCAGCACGTAAATCCATAAACAACACTTGGCTGCTTTCCAATCTAATTCAGATTTTCTTTTGACAAGTTTCATGTCAAGATTGACCAAGTTGATTTGTTTTACTAACATAAGAAGGCTTCAAACAGACTGAGAAATCAAATACAATGATTGGCTTTTTGAGCTAGTGTATTAGACTTCTCTTGCTACAATAAAATTCCCGAGTAAACATGTTAATGGAAGAGTGGTCTATTTTTCCAAAGAAACGACAAGATGATTCTTTCCCCAGTAGTTACCATGATTTCTACCTTGTTCTAAAGTAGGTGTATTAGTCAGCATTTCTGTTTGCTGGGACAAAATCCTTGATGTCCACCCACAATATTAGAAGTTTAATTTGGCTCATGGTTTGACAGGATGTAGTCCATGGTAAGCTGACTCCAAGGCACAAACATCATGGCAGCAGGGAATGATGGGAAAATATCTCTCACCTCATGAAGGCCAAGAAGCAGAAAAAGCCTAAAAAGAAAAATCCAAAGAGAAAGAGGCCTGGAGCAAAATATATTCCCAAAGTTCATGATTGTGATTTATGCTATTTAATAGAATGTAAATGGTTCTTATGGTGGATTCTTTACTAGTAATCACAGTTTTACAGGTATACTACAGATACCACTTTTCCCCAAATATTTTCAGTTTTCACATGGTTGACTACAGCACCATGGAATTATGGATAGAATTTTTAAAAATTCAATGTGACTTTAGCACCTTCATATATAAAGCATGTCCCATGGTGACGACAACGACAGTGATAAACAGCTAAAACCATGAGCAATGAGCTAGGTTCGTGACCTGGCTTGTAAATTTGAACTGTGCCTTCTTTTTCACACTAAAACTGATTATGGTCCTACCAAATGTCAGTGCCCCTTCCATATTAAATATTTTTAATGTCCCAATGTATGTATCCCTCTCAAGCTGCTGCTTCAGGCCCATCTGTTTCCTAAGAAAAGTAATTTATAAATACAGTAACTTTGCCTGGGAAGGAACATTTGGCAATGACTGTAGATATTTCTGGCTCTTACAACTAACGGAGAGGGGCTTTCATTGGTACCTGACAGATGAAGGGTAGAGATGCTGTCGAAGAACTTCCAGTGCCATGGGACTGCTGCCACAATAAAGTATCTGGCGTCAGGGCTGGAGATACAGCTCAGTGGCACGGGTGTCTGCCTTGCAAGTGCAAGGTCCTGAGTTTGATCCCCAGTACAGAAAAAAAAAAAAAAAGAATAAATAAATAAAGTATCTGGCATCAAATAGCAAGCGTACCAAGTTTGGAAAACTGTACCTGAAAAGAGACAGACAGAGACAGAGAAGAGAGAAAGAGAAAGAGAGAGGAAGAGGAAGAGGGACAGGGAAAGAAATAAGGAAAAGCTATATAGAAAGCTTTCAAGTAATTATTCATTGTGTGAACAATAAAACAGTGCCATATGCTTTTAGTCTCTCTGCTGAGCCAATTAGGGTCTCGAAGACATTACACAGAGGTGTACATTCAACACAGGTCTACTTACAAAGGATCTATTTATAAAAATGTGGGTTTAGCATTGCAGTTCACAACAGAAGGTGATTGTGTCCCTCAAGGGACATTGTCAATATTGGAAGACATTTTCATTGCCACACTCTCTGAGGGCAGCTGCCTTGGCATCTGGTTGGTAGAATCCAGAGGTGTATGCTAAACATCCTATAATGCTGGTACAATCCTCTGGAAACACATACAAAAGAAGCATACATGCCTACTATGATGTAGATCAAGAAAATCATCCAGAAATTCCATGTGTTCAGAAGTGGGGATTTTTAAATGAGTCAAATACATTTTTGGGGGTTGGGGGTACTAGGAATCGAACTGAGGACCTTGCACTTACTAGGCAGGCACTTGTGCCCCTGAGCTACATCCTGAGCCCAAGGTGAACACATGACATGTCCTTCCAGGTTTCACTTCCCATATCTATTTCCTCCAGCCAGGGCATACCTGGCAATGGCATATTCAACAATGAAACCACGGTAGACTAATCCATTTAGAAGGTTGTTGTCTTCATGATCCAAACACCTTCCAAATCTTTACTTCTACTTACATTATGTCACCTAAAGGACACCTTAGGTCTAAACAGTTATACCTAAGGATACCAAGCCCTACAACTGACTTTACTGGCAAAAACCACTGGATTTGAATGCAGAGGTGTGGGACACATGAGGCTCTGTCTTCTGCTATATTCTGAGGCTCTGAATTGGGTGGCTGAGTGATCACAGGTGCCAGCTGTGTTGTGTGCCAGGGATAAAATCAGGATCATGGCACAAGCTAGCTCAGATGATGATTAGGATGGTATGTGCATAGTGAACACCTCAGAGTATTCTGCACATGTAACAGTACATAGTGATGGGTGGCATAAGGAAATCATGCTGTTATGGTTTGCGTCCAGATGTCTTCCCAAAGCCTCATGTGTTTAGGAGGGGTCGGCTTTTCAGAGACAACGGAATCCAGAGTCTGTGATTGGTTCATTGTCTAAAGCTGGGATTATGGGTATGAGGGCTACACCCAGGCTAGAGCAGATAGGCCACATACAACATAACAGACAGAAAGAGTCTTCTCTCTTGCACCTCCCCTTTATGCTCTTTGCTTTTGCTGTTTTTTGCCACCATAAACTGTTGCCCTCTGCCATGTGCCACTCTGCTTTGGAACGAGCCTAGTATAGGCTGAAACCTCCACAAATTGTGAGCCAAATAAACTTCCCCTTTCTTAATTCTTGGCATCAGGTATTTTGTCTCAGCAGTGAGATAAAAGTAACTAAAACAGAATTTGGTACCAGGAGTGGGGTCATTTCTGTGAGTATACCTTATGATGTGGTTCTAGAGCCTTTAGAGAGGCTTATGTGAAGAGTTTGGAAATGTTGCCTGAAAAAGTACAGCTGGAATGCCTCAGGCTGTTCTGTATGGGGGACTCTGGTCAGAGCTCAAAAGACCAGAAGGCTGAGAGAAATCCTGCTTGTAAAGACTAGACTTTGGAGGTTTCTGCTGGGACAGATTGCCCTGGTGTTTGGACTCCAGATGATGTATGTTATAGCTTGGCAAGAAGCTTCTCTGTATTTTGCTCATGTCCAGAGACTTTGCCTGAGAATATGATTAAGGATGTCAGACTAATTATTATTATTTTATTTATTTATTTATTTATTTATTTATTTTTGCAGTACCAGGGATCGAACTCAGGACCTTGCACTTGCCAGGCAGGCGCTTATTCCACTGAGTTATATCCCCAGCCCATGTCAGACGAATTAATCTAACAGAAGAAATTTCAAGGCAGTTGAATGTTGAGGCTGTGACATGGCTATTGTTGGGGGCTTTTCACCAGATCTACGTTGTGAAGCAAAAGCGAAGAGCCCAGGAGAATGATTTAAAGTGTTGTGAGTTTGGGCAGAATGGATGCTCCAGTAAAGCTGTGGACTGACAAAACAGAGCTGAGGAGATCGCAATTTCCAAGAAGTAACAGAAGAATACAAACTATGGCCTGAGGGCATCAGAAGAAGGAGCCAGTCCCCACCCTTTGCAGTCTCAAAACTGCAAAAGTGAAAGACTTTGCTGTGAGGAGAAAGACAAGGAGAACCATGCTCCAGAATGACAGCAGCCACACCATGTTCCAGAATGGCAGTAGGATAGAGAATTTGTTCCTCGGTGTCAAGCTCAGGGTGCTAAGTGATCCAGGCATTGAACTCCTATAGGCAAAGGAGAGGAAAGTTTGAGTAATGCTCCCACTGGCAGCAGATCTTGGCAGCATCCACATGGAGCTGGTTTTGGGCATATGCAGAAAGCACTAGTTGTGGGGTTAAAAAGACTTCCTCCAAGAATTCAGATGGCTTGGAAGGCCAGGCAGTGTGCCCCTGAGAGAGCAATGTATGAAGGTATGAATGTGAAGTCAAAGGTACAGTGGTTATCCCAGAAGTTTAGAAAAGCCAAAATCATTGATCATCTCAGGAAACCTGCAAGGAGGGAGCAAAGCCAGCCCAACAGAGAAGTCTTGAGAGCTACAACCACCGGAAGTGTCCACCATAGGGGTGGAGCCATGTAAGGCCTTGGGAGCTCACAATTTAACACAGATTGCTTCAGATGTTCCACATGAAACTATAGGACTTTGTGTTTTCCCTGCTTGACTTTGGACTGCTTTGGTCCCTTTCCTTTGTATCCTCAGTTTGTACCTTTTGGAATGATAATATTTATCTTGCACCATTGAATACTGGAAGTATTTAACTTCTTTTTCATTTGTATGAGGCTCACAGCTAAGAGTTTGCCTTACATTTCAGAGGAGGCTAGGGATTGGACTTGAACTTTTCAGCAGTGCTGAGACTGTTAGAACTTTGGTAACTTTTGGAGATGGACTAAATGTCTTTGCACAAATAAATGTACATATGAGTCTTTGAGAAGCCAGGAGCAGAATGCTCTGGTTTGTGTGAAGATGTCCACCCCAAAGCCCCGTGCAGAATTGGCAGTGGGTTTCTAGAGTTTGTGATTAATTCCTGGTCCATTGCTGGGGTTATGCATGTAAGGACTACACCCACCCTGAGGTGGGAAGCCCACATACAATATAAGGGAGGGAAAGAATCTTGCTTTTTCTGCTCCTCCCTTTATGCTTTTGTTGCTATTACTGTTTTATGCCACCATGATATTTGCCATCTGCCAAGTGTTAATCTTCCTTGGAACCAGCCACATATGGACTGAAAACTCCACAAACTGTGAGCTAAATAAACCTTTCCCTTCTTAATTTTGAGTGTTGGGTATTTTCTCTCATACATAGGAGGGAAACATTTTGCTCTCTTCCTTTCTTTTTTTGTTGTAGAAATTGAACACAGAGCCTTCACATTAAGCTCTATCTTCTGCCCACTTTTATTTTGAGACCAGTTTTTGCTAAGGCACCAACTTCCCCAGGCTGGTCTCAGAATTCCCATCCTCCTGCCTTCCCCTCCCACAGTGCTGGGACAAGAGGTATGCACCATTATGCCCTGCTTGAAATGTTCTTAAATACAAAACCATTGTTAAAATATTATTTTCAGGGGATTTACACTCTAAACCTAACATATGATAGAATAAACTGAAATAATATGAGCTGAATATGATGGTACTTGCCCGTAATCCCAGAACTCAGGAAGCTGAGGCAGGAGGATTGTCCTGAGCTCAAGGCCAGCCTTGGCTACATAGTGAGTTTAAGTTCAGCCTGAAGTATACACAAAGACCTTGTTCCAAAAAAATGTTAAAATAATGTTCACCAGAAATACTGGCCATTTTCCCCTCAGTTATGTTGGACTTTTCTTTGTCCTGCGTAGATCCTCAGGAAGAAGTCCTTGTATTTTCAAAGTTAACACATTCTATCCTGGAAACTTGCAAATCAAAGCCTGTTAATTATCTTTTGGCCTGTCTGATAGGTCAGAACACTGTGGAAAGAACTCCATGTGAGATATTTTGTCACTCAGGGCTCTAGGAGGTAAAATGTCACTTCTTTAGCATTGTGCCAGTTTGCAAAAGCTTCCTGTTTACTGCTATGCCTGTATATCCAGAAAGCATCTGGATATACATAATCCTCCTTGATGGGACCCTTCCCTCCTACCGTGAGACCTCAGATCATGAACATCAGCAGGAAAGGCAGCCCAGTAACTTATAGAAAAATTGAAAACACAGCCCCAAGGTCAACGAATTACAGAAGTCATAAGTTATAGGGAACCATGAAAAAGGAGATAAAGAAATGATCATGAATTTCCCACAATCATAAAACTGAAATGGAAAGTTGCCTTTGAGTTTAGAGAAATAGTAAGATGCTAAAATTGTGTTCTGTGCAGCAATCCCCAAATAACGTTGACCCCTGTCAAAGCATGCTCTTGAGCAAATGTCCTGTCTCCAGACAGGATAGGGCTAGGGAATTGAGCTGGTTGAGGACCCAAAGGAATTCTCTGGAGATGCTTTGTGAGAGGTGAGATTGATTAAGGCATCAACAGGAAAGCATGGGATTCCCTGAGATTCCCTAGGGGGAAGCAGAGACCAGGTAAAGTGACTGGCCAGTGAAGGGTCCAGAAAGGTCTCCCAATGCCCAGTGGCACAGGGATGGATGAGTTCATCCCCAGGACAAGTTAATCACTTACTGGGGATAGAGGGGTAGATAGAGAAGTCAACAGAAAACCAAAGTCGCGTTGCTTTTATCACTGTGGCTTCATAATATAACTCTAAATCTGAGATTGTGCTACCTCCAGCTTTGCAATTCATACCCAGGAAAGCTTTTGTTACTCTGGGTCCTTTCTGGTTCCATATGAATTTTAGGATTTTTTTTTTCATACTTTGATTAGGCGTGCTGTTGGTATCTTGATTGTGATGTCATTAAATCTTTACAGCCACCCTGAAAATCAGTAGGAAGATTACTCAGAAAACTAATAGTAGAACTTCCTTCCAGCTCAGCTATTCATCTTGTAGCTAACTTCCTGAAAAATTTAAAGATATCGAAGCACAGAGACACATCTACAACCCTATTGATAGAAGCACAACTCACAGTAGTAAATCTTGAATGTGGGCTGTATGTCCATCAGTGAATGAATGAATAAAGAAAATGTGAGTTTTACAAATAATGGAGTATTACTCTGCCATAAAGAAAGAAAACTTTTAGTCACTTGTAGGAAAATACATGGAGTATGAGGTCATAATTAGATTCCAGAGAAATGTAAGTTCCAAAGATAAGAAATATCTAGTGAGCAAGTAGGCTAGTTTTTCACTGAAACCTGAGCAGCAGGCATTTGTAGCCGAGGCTACTCTCAGTCTTTATGGTCTTGAAGACCACTGAGCATTGCATGGTGACATTTCAACCAATGACAGATCATATATATAATAATGATGTCACCGTGATGATGTAGCCATATTGGTTTGTATATACACTGTGATGTTCACACAGTGACAAAAATGCCCACTGCCAATTTTGAAAACTACAGATTCCAAATCAATCAGAGGACGGAAGTTAGGAAAATTTCAAATGCATGTTTTCCAAGATTTCGATGCCTGTGGAGTCACGGACAGCAACATCTTCGAGGCAAGGATGTGTGACAATTTACTAAGAGAATGAAAATCAGGAAATCACCCCTGAGGTGTGATAGGCAGAGTCTCTAGGGGACCCATCATATCATCAAATTTTAGTTGGCGAAGCATGAAGCTGACCTCAGTCTCCACGCCCTGCAGAAGTCAACTGATACAGGGTGATCACAATACTCCCCAGTAAATCTCATTTTTGTGTTGGCAAAGGTACTGCCCTAAATTACTTTGTTCTGGTTGATCCAAGGCCTTCAAGAAAACAAAGATGTGACACGTAGCCAGGATACTGAAGGTCCATAATGACCTCAGGGGAGCCAAAGACACAGGCAGCCTTACTCTTAAACTCTTCAATGCCTACTATATGAAATAATCCTGGCAGAAACACATCCCACCAACTAAGCAACCGGAAACACAAGTCTAAGGGCAGTGCTTGAAACTGAGGCCTAAATTTGAATTCGCAGTTTCCTCATAGTCCAAGCAAGAAGGAATGTGTGAGGAATTCAGTAGCCCTCTGTGTGTAATAAAAGGACATAATTCATGTCTTCATGAACACCTAATATGAGCCTCTGAGAATAACTCGGTTCTGTGCCTTGTTTTATGAGACACATTAAGCAAAACCTTTCCTGGGGTTTTTATAGGTGACGCAGAAACATTCTCTGAAGGAGGTTTTACTTTCATCTATATTCACTAAAACCTGAGAAGTGGCACCAAAAGATGTGCCTCTGGAACCATCTGCTGAGAGTGTTAGTGTGATGTGGCCTGGCGTGTCACCTTACTACGCAAGAGGACCACATCAGCTTTACTGAAAACAGATTTGCCACCTGTCTATCTATGTCCATCAAGAACCTGGGTTTCTGAACAGAAAATTCAGATTCCTGGGCTACACTAAGATGTACTGAATTGGAACTCCCTGAACTTAGGCCCAGGAATCAGCATCATTGTAAGTGCACAGGGGTCTCCTTGGTGATACTGGACTTTGAGCAGCGCTGTTTCCCATTGATCATTTATAGCCCAGGCTAACCTGCAGGGTTTCCTGGCACATGGTAACAGTACTCTTACGATCGCACCTAGGCACAGCCAATTAAATTCAAGTGTGCAGATCTAGCATCTGTGTCTTTGGGAGGTTTCTCAAGCCATTTTTACACTCAGCACGGTTGGGAGGGAATGGGTAAGGTAGAGGTTCTCAAACTTGCACACAAATCAGTATAGACTGCTGAATGTGCCACCAGAGGTCTGATTTAAAGTTCCCAATGGATTTACATTTCATTTATTTTCTGGTCCTGAGCATTGAACCCAGGGCCTTTAGACTCTACAACTCTGCAATGTCATTGCTCTCTGTGCATTTTTTGACTTAGAGGTAGGGTCTCACTAAGTCACTCAGTTATTCAGACAGGGCTTGAACTTTCAATCCTTCTGCTTTGGCCTCCCAGGAGTGGTGGAACTATAGGTGTGCACCATCGTGTTTGGTTCAACGTTTCCATTTCTTTCCCATTCACAGGTGATACAGATGCAACTATCCCAAGGACCATGATTTAAAACCACTGCTTCAGATAACTAAAAGCATAAAATGTCCCTTGGACTTGCTAGGGTCCAAGAAAATCAGTGTTTCCTCCAAAAACATCTGTCGAACTCTCAGCCTCCAAGGTAAAGGCGTTGGAGGAGGGTTTGATTTTCCTCTATTCTCCTCATCTTTACATCTTTAACTGCACTAACTCACATAGATTTCTTTTTGTTCTTAATAAGGGCATATGTGGCCATGTTTTACCGCTCTACTTTAGTTAATATAGCTCATGATATAATGTATGACATGTGGTTCATCAGTAAGTTTCTTTTTGGTTTTCTTATAACCGGAGATTTGTTGTAGATATTCATTTTTGTGTTTCTAGCTTTTACCCATTTTATTGTCTTTTCATGGTTGGCTTCTAATTCAGTTTTCATGTAACCAGGGAAAGTAGCCTAACATGTTGGTTCTCTGACATAATTCAACACTGTTCCAGCTGCTAATGTGCAGCTTTTATAAATGTTTTCTGTGTGCTGGAAAACAATATGTGTCCTCCGTTAATTTTACTCTCTGCATTTTTTTTTTTTTTTTTATACTGTGAATCAAACTCACAACCTCTCATTTGCCAGGCAGGCACTGTGCCCCTGAGCTAAAACCTTAGTATTTTTTGGTCCGGTTTGGTTAGTTATTTCTTGAGAGTAGTGTTACATTAAAAATAGTTTTAAAAAGTGTATTTGTTAGCAAGATACTTCTAAGTTCCTTTCAATTCTGTTCTTTTTGTGGGGAGGGGTTGCTTCCTTTTGCTTTTCCTTTTTCTTTTTGCAGTTATGGGGCCAAACGGACAAACGGTCTTGATTATTTCAGATGTGCATCCTTTCATCCTAAGTAATAGTTCTCTTTAAAATACTGGTATATTTTTGTGGATTTATGTCTTTTTATGTCTTTGAGGGATTTTTCTTCTCTTTTGATTCCTGTTGGTTCTTATGTTATTTTTTAAACTTCCTCGATCCCCGGTACCGGAAAAAAAAAAAAAAAAAAAAAACTTCCTCTGTGCATTTAGAAGCTATAGACTTAGCAAAGCATTTAAATTTTGACTGTACAGTCTCTCTTGCATATAACAAGATGACTTTCACATGTTTTTGTGACACTACTGAGCATCCTGTCCATGACCCTCTTCACGTTGGTACCTACAATTTAATCTTTCATCATGTTTATTTCATAATTGGTAACAATTAATTAAGTTGGCCCATAGGCTTGCTTTTCCCTCCTTTTGGCTATGTTTTTGCATTCCATGCTTTCTTTGGGTTTACATTTCCTCTGGCTGAGTTCCCATTTTGATCACATTAGCTGGAATAATTTGTGTTTCTGAGTCTTCCTGGTTCTATCGGTCAGTTTCGTTTCACTACCATGAAATAAATACCTACAGCAATGAACTTTATAAGGAAAATGGATTAGTTTGTTTCACAGATCTACAGAACCAAGACTCAGATTGAGAGGCCCTATTAGTTAGGGATTCTGACATGGAGAAAATACCACATCACCACGTGGAGAAGCAAGTAGCTCACAGTAGAAGTCAGGATGCAGAGAGACTGAGAGACTGTAGTCTTCACAGCTCCTTAAAAGCCACATCCCCAGTAACCTGACTAGCTCCCGCTAGCCTCCACCTTTTAAAGTTCCCCAGTATCTGGCCTTTGCACCATTTCTTACATGGGCTTTTGGAAGACACTACCCATATTTAATCCACAGCACTAGTCAATCAGGATGTTTGCCCCACTGTGAAGCAATTATACCTTCTGCATTTTGTTGTTACATTCTCCTGTTATTACTCCCGTATGTTTCAAAACAACAGAGAGTGTAGAGAAGGAGAAACTACTTGAGTTGCAAGTTCCCTCTGGAAGTATTACTCACTTCCATGTTAGACAAAATAGAATCTAAAAATAAGCCTAAATGAGAAGAAAATACTTACCAGGCTCATAATCTCATTACTCAAAGTTATCTTCCAGAGTTTTATATAAATCATTTCAAATCATTTCCTCTGCTTACTTTGCAAATATACTTTACGAAATATGCTTCAAATGCTACCTTTTACTTTTAATACCATAAACACCTTCCCATGTCCAATAAATCATTCCAATGTCATAATTTATGACACGAATGGCTCATAATTAACTTTGTCGGTCCTCTATGGTTGGGCATATAACTTGCTTCTCATCCCTCATTTTTATAAGTAATACTCAAGCAAAAGTATTTTCATCTATATATTTTTTCAAGCAACCATAAATAATTTCTTAAAGTGGAATTCCTAGAAATGGCATCACTGACTGAATGGGATCAATGTGTTTATATATTGTATAGATTATGAGTGATTTGTTCTCTTTTACTCTGGGAATCACAATGTATTGCTTTGTGTGTGATTTGAATTTGCAAAAGTAGCATTTATCTCCACTAACATATGTTTAATGTCTTATATTGCCTGTATGCAAAACTTTCAAAATTAAGGAAAAACTCTTCAGAAACTGAAGAAGTTTTCATAAAATAAACATTATTTTTAATATTTTGTATATTTCAATAGCTTTTCTTGTGGGGGGAAACTTTTCAGTCCTACGTTTTAACCATAATCTGAGCAAGAAAAGAATAAGCTTTTTATAAGTGTGTCAACAGATTGGTGAGACAATTCTATTCAAAACTTCTGGCATGAAAAAGTAACTGCTCAAAAGGACATTCTTTTCCATCCTACACACTCTACTTTTTCTCCTAAAACTTCCTCAAGAATATTTTGCCAAAAAATGTATTACAAAATTATTTCAAGTTTAAAATCACACAACCACCACCACCACCGAGGAAATTCCAGTTCTACGGAACGTCATTCAGACCTTATGCGGTAAAGAAAAATTCTCAAAAAGCAGCAGCCACCCTTCATCCCAAATGCTCCCACTTAGAGACCTAAAAATAGTTCTAGAGATCTGAGCGTTGTTTCCTCCTCAATTGCAACTTGCACACAAAGTGAAGTGTTTTCCAGTATTTCCCAAGATTTCATGGCCCACAGGCAAATAGTAAACATGGGAAGAAAGCAAAGTTCTTTCCACACAAGACACAGAGCATGAAAGCACCAAAAGTGGAAAGTATGTTAAAAGGAAAAAGAACAAGGTACATTCTTTCATCAGCTTCAGGTCTTAAAGTCTGCAACATACACGCAGAACCATCACCCCCAAACCCTTGACAGTGAAGAAACAGCTTCACTAGAGGAAATACTTCCTTTCCTTTTGGGGATACGGTCTGTGGAAGAATTTGTTTGGACAGCGACACTCTATGGAGCCTGTTGAGAGATGTAAGAGGCTCCCGCACATTTTATTTTTAGTGAGCTCCAAAATTGGTTTCAAATTTATTCCGATGTAGCATAGCCCTGTGGGGACAGTGGTCACCACCTACCTATAGGAGCACTGGATCTCGAGTATGCTTTCAGAGGCGTTGAGGAGAAAGTGTTTGTTTATGCGTCTCTCCTTCCTTCTGGGCACTGACAGAGCCTGGTGCTCAACGGCCCCTGGAAGATTCCAACTTAGCAACACCATACATGGTATAACATGAGGTACTGTGGGCTGGGGTTTGTTCTCCCTTCCCAGAATCACAGTGAAGTATTAGACCACCCGCCTCCCCCAAGAAGGAAGAGATCAGCATTCAAAACAGCAAGCATGGGTTCTAGCAAGAACAAGGAGCTCTCACACCACAGTAAATTTGAAAAACTAACTCCTGTATTTCCAGTTGGGGGAACATGTGTCCGTTGATGCCCAGGAAGTACATAGTCACTCTTTGTGTAGACAAAATGCATCCTGCTTCCGTGCCTCACACTCTCAGATATAAAGTGAACTAGCCAGGCATGAGGGCACAGGCTTGTGATACCTATACTCTGGAAGGCTGAAGCAGGAGGATCTCAAATTCGAGCCTAGCCTGGGCAACTTAGGGATTTAGGGAGACCTTGTCTCAAAATAAAATAAAAGGAAAGGACAGGACAGGAAGGGAAGGGAAGGGAAGGGAAGGGAAGGGAAGGGAAGGGAAGGGAAGGGAAGGGAACAAAAGGAAAGGAAGCAAAGTAAACTAATCAAATAAAATAATAAAATAAAATAAAGTAAAAAAGACTCAGGATGTAGCCCAGCAAGAAGACCCTCGGTTCAGTCCCTGGTACAGAACCAGTGTGAAACACCCACTATTATTTGCTAACAATCTACTGGCAAGCCTTTTTCCCATTGTAATCTGGAAGTAATTATCTGCTCGAAAAATTGTGAATATACCACTAAACACATACAGTCCGACTTTATAAAAGCACATTAGCATTCATTTTCTATGTCTGGGTCCTAGGCTTCCAGTGTCATTTTTATTTTAAATATGTTGCTCAAACTCCTTTCAGCACTGTGGAGATTCTATTTTCAGCTAACAGCGTGAATTACCCTTTCTATTTCCTCACTGCCATTTCTAAACGGCTGTTTTTGGTTTTGTTTTGTTTTGTTTTGTTTTTGAATGTCTGCTTCGAAGAGCTCACTAAGCATTTCTTCCCACAGACATTTTTTAATGAAACCAGCCTTTGTGTATCCAAACCCAAAACACATTGTCTCCAGCCATCATATAAAACAGACTCATTACGTATTTCCGCTGCTATTGTGTTTTCAAAAATTTCAGCACATGAGAGGAATGTGTGGGTATTTCTCCTGAGGTACAAAAGCTTTTCAATCAATAGATGAATGAAGAACAGCCACTCCCAGCTCCCCACATATACTATGGTTGAAGGGAGTGGATGGTCCGTTCTCACTAGGCTGACCTTGAAGGAAAGAGAGAAAGAGAAAGTTAGGAAGGAGAGAGAGTGGGAAAAACCAAGACAGAGGCTTTGGGATTATAAAAAAATGCAGAGGTTTCCCTGTATCCATGAAGACAATTAGTTTGTAGCCCCCCAACCCCTTTGATGCCCAAACCCCAGGATACCCAAGTCTTGGTGTGCTCTGTGCATATCCACACAGTCCCATTAATTTAAATCGTGTCTACGTGACCTAGAAAGCCCAACCCAATGGAAATGCCATGCAAATAGTAGTGCCTCTGTATTCCTTTGGAGGAAAGACAAGGAAAAAAGTTTGTAGAGATTTAGTACAAATGCAACTACCATAGGCCTAGCAATACAGGACATGCCAGCAACAATGTAAAAAATTTTTTTCAGATATTTTCAATACCATGCGAGTGGGATGCAAGAATGTAGACCGAGATTATGCACAGGGCTGGCTTCATGTGTTTCTGGAACCTGCACTTGGCCAATGTTTATACTTTGCATGGAATCCTCTTTTTCGGGTCTGTTCCTCAGTCTCATCTACTATACACGTTTCAAGACCCATGCAGTGGATGCTACCTTGGAAATATTTTAATAACCAACTATATGTGAAAAGAAAATTCCACTTGGTCAAGCTATGTCCCTTCCAGGAATCTTTCCCACAGAGTTAAAGACATCATATAGTGGGGATCCTTGCATTCTCAGGGCTACAGCAGCACAACTCAGAACAGCTAAATCTGTGAGGCAGCCTTTATGCACATCAGTGGCTGAATGGACAAAGAAAACATGCTATTTACACAGCATGGCTGCTACTCTGCCAGCAAAGAAGAAAAACTTGAGTAATTTGCAGGAAAATGGACTATCTCTTGATTCCCTTCCCTTTAGGAAAAGACCTATTTCCCTGTTTCCTATTATCTTTCTTTCCTTTTGCTCTTTATTTATAATTTGCTTTCCTCATATAAGAGAATCTGTGTGCCGTTTAAGCTGGTCTGGATGATTTCACTTCACATTACCGTCTCAAGGTTTATCTGATTGACAGAGTCTGTCCTTGGCAGCACCTGTTACACAGTTCCTGCTCGGGGTGTGACAGTGGGAGGTTTTACTCACTAGTAAAATCTTACACTACAACACTGACACTGGAGCTGGGGCAGCAGGCGTGGGTGTCATTTCTCAGAGCACAGAGTACGAACTCAGAAACATCAGGTAGCTTCGTCAAGGTCATCCAGACAATGCCAGGATTTTCATTCATTTCAAATAGAAAACAAAGCCATTGTGCCAGTGCATGGCTAGTTTTCTCCTGGACATGCTTTTCTTCAATTCACCAAAGGACCCATAAGACAGAGAGAGAGAAAGAGACAGAGACAGAGACAGAGACAGAGACAGAGAGACAGAGAATATAACCCTCGGCAATTGGATGAACAAATGCAGAGATGGTCTCATCCATGTAAGTGGTACTGCTCATGGCTGGTACAGACCACATCTTTCTCTTCCAACCCACTGACCACCTTTTCCTTTCTCTTCTTTTTTTTTTTTCATCCCCAGGTTTCAGGGAAACTATGCATATTCATTGGAGCTAATCTACATGATAAATTAAAGTAAATAAATATCCATAAGGGACTGAATATTTTAGCTTATTCAATTTACTGAGAGAGGAAGTCCCAGCATGTTTCCCTCCATCCTTTACCTTTCACTTCTTTGCTTTTCTCTTCCTCTTGGGAGTGAAGATGTGATTCCCTTACGTACAGCAGCTATCATGTGACCATGAGGTCAATAGGTACATACAAGGTAAAGACTGCAGACTTGAAAGTAAGGAGGAATTTGGAAGCAGAAAATGTTAGCAGATAAATTTACATAATGTGGTGCCATTTGGGTGGGCTATTGAATTAATCTTGAAAATTCATGAAATTTTTCACATACTTAGCTTCTGTTTTGAACTGCATACTGACACAGTTCAGTCCTCAAGTTTATGTAGAACAAGCTGTAATGTACGTGAGTTCATATTAATGGTTAGAATCAGTGCTCTCCTTTCATATCATGCAATATGAACTGAATGAGGTTTATAAAATAAAACTTCAGTTAAGCAAATGAAGGGCCTGAGGTATCACTCAGCAGCGCAGCAAGGTCCTGAGTTCAACTGCTAGTACTAAAATACAAACAGAAAAAAGAGAAAGAAAACAATCATTTCTCTCTATCTGCAGAGATTTTCAAGAAAAAAGAAAAAGAAACAATATTGACAATCCAGCACAAATAGATTAGACAATTCATCATTTCTAGGATTTTGGAAAACCTGCATTAAATCACCTTTGCAAAAGTTTGTGTCCAGGAAGCAAACAGCCAGCAAGTCTGTCTTCTACATTTTTTTTATTTTAAAGAGAATAGTGAAAAAAAGAATGATAGCAAAATACAAACAAAACAAAACAAAACAAGGGCATTAAAAATGGAACACGGTTTCAAACCAAATGATAGGAATTAACAGTGGTCATTATATTACATATTGTTATCTTCCATGAGGTTGCTCAGATTACTAGATATAAGAATGAAAGATTGATCAAACCACTAAAGAGAATAAGAAAAAATAATTTAAGAAAACATTAGAAATGGTACAGAGTTTCACTAGATAAGATGGTAGGAATTCACCAATGGCTGTTCTATTGCATATTGTCTTCATATCATTTGCTCAGAGTACCTGATATAAGCATGCAAAATTGGTCAAAATATAAAAATTTTTAAGCATTAATGGTTCCTTGCATAAACCTCCAGATATCAGCAGTTCAGTTATCCCAGCAATTTATCTATCTACCATCTATGTATCCATCCATCCATTCTATCTATCTATATTGCCTCAGTTCTTTCTTTCTTTTTCCTTTCCCTCATTCCAGTTGTTCCTTCCTTTGCAATTTCTTTCACACTTTGACTTTCACCTTCAACTTAAAACTTCATGCATATTGTAGATGGCTAAGTTTAAAGACACCAACACTTTGGAAAACATGAGAAATCACTGGCAAACAAAATTCCCCACATAGAAAGTAGGGCTATTGTGCAGTAGAATAAAACTTGTGCATCTGTGAATTGTAATTCTCATTAATTTCCAAGCTACCACGTTGTGACTTGAGACATTGCATGGGTGATGCCTTTGTAATTATCATTTAAATGAGTGGTTAAATGTGAGTGGCCACAAAACAGACCTTAATAACCATCCTCTTAGAGAAGGCTTGCAGAGGGTCACCACTGCAATTATAAGAAGTCACCCCGGAGCCTGTGGTTTGTGTTGTGTCTGATCTGAGCCACCACAGAAATCTCATGAAACACAGAAAGGCCTAGGAGAGCATAAAGAGGGAATATGGTGAAAGGTAGCTGGTAGGTAGCTGCTGTTGCTATATAAATAGAGGAAAGTAACACTACCCCACCTTTTGGCTTGTAAGTTTGTAATAATTCATCCTAAAAGAAAAAAAAAAAAAAAAAAAGAACCCACAGCCCTTCAGCTAAGAAATGTGCCTCTTCACATCTAACACCAAATCTAAACCTTTCCTCTGTAACATTTTCTGTTTAATAAGCCTAAAAGCAACATCTTAATTATACATAAGACTCAAGACACTCGCCTCAACTCTTTTTGTTACTTTATGAAAAATAATTTATTTTAAGGAAGACATGAAAAGACAGTGAAAAAGAACAAGACAAAAATGAGATAAGAAGAGTAAATAAAATTATGGTAACATTACATTAAAACATGTCAGGAAATGGAAATCAGACTAAATGTTTGCATTGGAAATAAAAAGGTAAAAGTGGATAGTAGAATAAGTATCCAAAATGAAAAGAAAATAGAAACTGGCTAAAATCATTAGAAGAAAACTGTCATAGAGACACGAAAGAATGAAATGTAATCATTGAACAAATGCAGACTGGTGCAAATCAAAATCCTAGTATTACCAGAATGAATTGTAGCCAACAGAATCTGAGATTCTTTTCTTTTCTTTTATTCTTTTTATTTTTTTTATTTAAAAAAAATAAAAGTACAAAAACATATTGACAAACAGACACCAATTAGCATAAAAAATAGTACAATCACAACTAATCTATACACAAGGTGATATGATCTCAACAGTGGTTATTGCTTTATCCATTGATATCTTCGAAGTGTAAATATATAAACCCATATACAGACATGTAAATTTAGTCAGACAATTAATCCTCTCAACAATAGAAAAAACACAAAAACCAAAAATTCAAAGACAAAAAACAAAACAGGCAAACATCAACAACAGCAACAACAACAACAACAACAACAAAAAAAAAAACACCAATAGTTGCTGCTTTACATATTGATATCTTCGAAGTGTGTGTTCAGGACAACACATACAGACATACAAGATTGTTCAAATAACCCGTCATCGATTATTGCTTAGCATTAAGTGATATAATACAATAGTAGAACCATGTTAGCCCTCCTGCGTATATGCATATTCATATATACATACATACATTTTTGTCTTTTTCTTTTCTCCTTTCCTTCATCCCATCTGTTCTTTGTTTTAGAACAGATTTCCTTCATGTCTCTTAGTTTATATTCCCACCCTCGGGTTCTTACACCAGTGATACAATACGTTGCCTGCACATGTATCGCTGATTTATTTCACTTATGAGTATGGACTCCAGTTT
>PVLD010009694.1:19634-75545 GCA_004027595.1 Dinomys branickii | reverse complement strand
GATAGAAGTAGCCCAGGAAAGGCATATTTTACAAATCCCTTAGTCATGAGGTTTGTCCTTATCTTCACAGTTTAGGCCCTCTGGTTTACTCTGTCCTTGAGCGGCTACACATTGTAACAGCTTAACTCCCGGAAGGGGGAAAGGAGGGTGGTTTAGCACAGCTCATGTATCATTGTTACTAGAGAAAATTTCTCTTACACTCTAGACTAGAAGAAACTAGTGAATAAATATATGTTATACAATAAATGTATCATTTAGTAAATTCCATTACATATTCACTATATTGTGCTAACATAAAAAATGCAAGCATATTTTCCAAAATCTGCACAAGGCAAGATATAGTGAAAATGCTTGATATGTCATGCTTTGATGAAGAATCATATTAGCATCTTCTAAATCCAGAAAATGATAAAGTTCTAGAGTGTATAAAAAAATAGAAGAGGAGTAAATACTAATATCTGAATTTCCTGGTTTTATTGCAGAAAACAAATGAAAATTCTGGATGGAGTTGAGATAATGATTTTATCTGGCTGTTAAATAATTTTATCATTATTTATGATTCTTATGTTTCTCTGGAGTTCTAGAAAGAATAGTTTTAAACTTAATTGTGCTGTCCTAAGATTCATCTATTTCCTATCAAAAGGGACTAATATAAAGAAAACACTTCAGAAACATGACAGAAAAATGACCTATTACAATTGATTGAAAGTGGCACACCAGACATGTTGAGAAACTTAATCAAAGACCAGAGCACAGAAAGGAAAAATTATCTAGGGTCGGAATTTTTGCAATCAAATGTCTGGAAATAACACAAGAAAAGTGATATGTGAGGATAAGGAAAAAAATGGAAGAAATGCCCGAACTTGGGAGTATCAGCATAAAAGCATCCAAAGATCTTAAAAGGAAGTTATATTTGCGATGTCTTAATCCATAAACTCCGTAGTAGTTGTCTATTGAATATGTGTTGTTTCTGGAGGTCATTCAGTAAATTTCAGGGTTAATTCTTCAGCATGAATAGACATCTAATATGTTTAGCAAATTTAAGCAGGGAAGTATGAATATTTCGGTATGATCTCTTGGATATATGATCTTTGGGATATATCAACTCCGGGATATATGAGCAAGGGAGGCATTTGAATATAACTGAAATTGTTCTTAACACAGTCGAAGTGTAACTTTTAGAGTCTTTTAATTAAATTTTAATGTTTTACATATACAGCATTTAAAATTATGTCTGGCTAATCATTTCCGGAAATGTTTCAGTGGTACATGCACGCAAGCAATACACTTTGTTATGAACTATCCAAATATAACAGTGACAATGATGGAACCAATGTGATTTACACAGAGCACACAAAAATAACTAGTGTATACATCACCATTGAATATACGCCATCATTGGATGTAATGACAGAATCTTAGATCAAAGATTAATTCCTATCATAAATTGGAATAGTTTTGAATTTAAAAATGATCATGTACTTAACTTTTTGAAAGGCTTGCAGTAACAGGATATTGATATTTATCTTTTAATGAGAAAAGTTTGTAACATTCCTCTATTATTAATTTGTACAGTAAGTTTCCCTCACACCAGAGTGAATTTCCCAGTAGGAAAAACAAAATTGAAAGTCCCTTTTGCAGTTTTTGGTTAGGAGAGCACATCAATCTAAACAAAAAATTTGCATGCTAGCACTAAAACATATTGATAGTACTCATATGCATAACTGATGGAAATCCATTTTGTAAATTCAAATAGTCTCTGGGTGATTGTTCTGAATGCTGCCCTACTTTATAGTTTTCTTCTGTTGTAATTACACTTTTTTTTTTTTTTTTTTTTTTTGCGGTACTGGGGATCGAACTCAGGGCCCTGCGCTTGCTAGGCAAGCGCTTATTCCACTGAGCTATATCCCCAGCCCCTGTTGTAGTTACACTTAAGGGAAGTTTAGGTCACCTACTGGTTCTCTTCTGTAAAATTTTCTCACCGAAAATATTTTCAGTTTAAATTAATATGTTGTTGGTTCATGTTACACAAGTTTTGATAAACTTGAATTCCAGGATTTTAAGCAGCTATTACGGTCAGGCTATTTTTCACAGAGGACAATGAAACACTTCTGATGAAATGAATGGCTTATTCTTAGAGGCAGAAAATTTTATGTTGTTTTCTTTTTTGACTTTTACTAGCATAGGTTCAAAATATATATCATTCCATTCACTGTAGGGAAATGGTACATATACATTTCAATTCCTTTTCCCCCTTATTTCCAACTTCCCTTCATTTTCCCGCATTAGATTCATTTATGTATGTTACAGAGTTACTAATCATGCATATAGTTTATAAGCCAGAGGCTTTATTCAGTTAAGTCTTTTGATTGAACAAATTGCCTTCTACATGGCATAGGGCAGTCCTGGTAGTTTATGCCTCTTATCTCTGCTATTGAACAGCCTGAGGCAAGGAGAATTATAAGTTAAAGTTAACTTCAGTAGGTTTCCAAGTAAAAATAAATAAGCAAAAAGCTGGAGATATACTTGTTGGTAGAGTGCTCCTGGGTTGAAGCACCATAATCAATCAATCAATCAATAAATAAATAGTAAATGAATAAAAGCAAAAATAAAACACCTAAGTATTAGTATTGATAAAATCTATAGAGGCTAACTGAATTTCATGGTATTCATCTAAGAAACTGTCTCCACCTGATTTTCATATTTAATTTCAAGGAAAAGTATATAGAATGACAAAAATTTTGGTTCAGAAATAATCTTCAGCATACATTCATTAAATTTAATTATACATATAGTTTAACTGTCTTTAAAACTCAAATTCTCCATTCAGTAAATCTATATTAACACTCAGAAATATGAATGACTGTAAGCAAACTTTTCACATGGTTTTATTTTTACCTCAGTGAAGTAGACTTACATTTGTTTACATTTTTTAAAATTTTAATAAAGCAAAAAAAATTAACAAACAGGCATTCATTTACACAATAGCATAAGAACAATACAAACAATAGAGATTTACAGACAAAGTGTTAGGAAATTAACAATGGTTGTTGTATTACATATTGATATCTTCAAAGAGGTTTGTCAGGACAACAAATAGAAACATGCAATAATTATCAAATCAGTAACTATTAACTTTCTTTCAGTAAAGTGAAAGACAGTAGTACAAATATTACCTATCCTGTATATCCATACACACATAATTTCCCCTTCATTACTTTCTCATTTCCTACACCCCAGTTATCCATTACTTTTGAGCATCTTCCTTTCATTTTACAATGTCTATAATACCTTCTAGATTTATTCATTCTTTTAGGTTCTTACACTAGTGAGACAATACTTCGCTTACACATGCAGGTCTGATTTACTTCACTTATGAGTATGGTCTCTAGTTGTGACCATTTACCTATAAAAGCCTTGAGTTTATCTATTTTTATAGCAGAGTCCATGATATAAAAATACAAAAATTTTTTTATTCAATCCTTAGTGGGTGGACATTTGGCTTGCTTCCACAATTTAGCAATTACAAATTGTGCTGCTATAAACATGGGTGCACATATATCCCTGGGATATGATGTTTTCAGATCTTCTGGGAAAATACTCAGAAGAGGAAAAGCTGGATTGAATGGGACCTGTAGACCTAGTTTGCTGAGGAATCTCCAAACTGATTTCCACAGTGCTTTCACCAGTCTGCATTCCCACCAGCAGTGGAGAATAGATCCTATTACTCCACATCCTCACCAGCATTTGTTATTGGTTGATTTCTTAATGCGAGCCATTCTTACTGGAGTGAAGTGAAATATCAGTGTTGTTTTAATTTGCATTTCTTGAATGACTAATGGTGTTGAACTTTTTTCATGTATTTATTTGCCATTTGTATTTCTTTACCTGAGAAATGTGTATTCATCTCAGCTGCCCATTTTTGGACTGGGTCTTTGAATTTAGAGGGGCTCATGTTTTTTAAATTTTTTATATATTCTAGATAGAATATCTTGGTCCAAGGGACAGTCAGCTAAAATTTTTCCCAATCTGTGGGTTTTCTTTTTACTCTGCTGGTGATTTCTTTAGATGTGGAGAAACTTTACAGGAAGAGGAGATCCCATCTGTTGATTCTTTGAAATATTTCATGGGCAGTTTCGTTTTAATTCATGATCTCTCTGCCTCCCCCTATGTATTCAAAAATTTTACTTTCTCTTCAAATAGATTTAGTATTTCTGTTTTAATATTGAGATCTGTGATCCATTTTGACTTGTGTTTGGTAAATGGTGATAGACTTGGGTCTATGTTCAGTCTTTGGAAAGTGGCAAGCCAATATTTCCAGCACCATTTATTAAAGAGGCTATTGTTCTTTCATTGGGTTTGTTTGACCCCTTTATCAAAGATTAGGTGGCTGAGTGTGTTTGTGGTTGTGTCTATGTCTTCCAGTCTGTATCATTGATCTTCTAGTCTGTTCTTTAGCCAGTACATTTTGATTTTATTACAGTAGCTTTGTAGTATAATTTCAGGCCAGGGATTGTGATTCCACCTGACTTGTCCTTGTTGCCCAGGATTGCTTTTGCTATTCTGGTTCTCTTCTGGTTCCAGATGAATTTAAGGCATGTTTTCTCTAGATGTGTGAGGTATGCTAACGGTAGTTTAATGGGAACTGCATTGAATCTGTACAACAATTTTGGTAGTATGGCCATTTTCACCATGTTGGTTCTTCCTACCCATGAGCAGGGAATATTTTTCCATTTATTGCAATCCTCTTTGATCTCTTCTTTTCAGAGTACTGTAGTTTTCATTGAATAGATCTTTTACTTCTTTTGTTAGACTGATTTGTAAATATTTCAATTTCTTGAATGCTATTGTGAAAGATATGGTTTCCTTAATTTCTCTCTCAGTCTGTTTGTTGTTTGTATACAGGAATGCTCTTGATTTTGGGGTGTTGACTTTGCATCAAGCTATACTGCTGAATTTGTGAATTAATTCAAGATGTCTTCTTGTGGAGTTTTTGGGGTCTTCCATGTAAAATATCATGTCATTTGCAAATAGCGACAGTTTTACTTCTTTCTTTCCTGTCCTTATGCTTTTAGTTTCTCTCTCTTGTCTAATTGCTCTGGCTAATGCTTTCAGAACTATGTTCAACAGGAGTGGTGAAAGTACATGTTCTTGTTCCTGATTTTAAAGGAAAAGCTTTCAGTTTTTGTCCATTTAGTATGGTGTTAGCTGTTGGTTTGTTATAGAGGCTTTGATCAGGTTGAGGTAAAATCCATCTATTCTTATTTTCTGTAGAGTTATTATCATGAATGCATATTGGACTTTGTTGAAAGCTTTTTCTGCATCTATTGAGATGATCATATGTTTTTTGTCTTTGGCTCTATTCATACAGTATACAACATTAATTGATTTGCTAATATTGAACCATCCCTGCATTCCTAGAATAAATCCAACTTGATTATGGTATATGATTTTCTTGATGATTTGCTGCATTCTATTTGCTAGTATTTTATTGAGTATCTTTGTATCTATATTCATGAGGGAGACTGGTCTGTATTTGTTTTTTTTGGTTGGGGCTTTCTCTGGTTTTGGTATTAGCATAACACTTGCCTATAAAAATGAGTTAGGGAGAATTGCTTCATTTTCCATTTCATTGAAGATTTTGAGGAGTGTTGGTATTAAATCTTCTGTGAATTTCTGGTAAAATGCTGCTGTGAATACATCAAGGACTGGGCTTTTCTTTGTTGGTAAGTTTTTAATCACACTTTCAATCTCATTAATTGATATTGGGTTGTTCAGGATTTTTATATCTTCTTGACCCAAACTTGGTAATCTGTGCATATCTAGGAATCTGTCCATTTCTTGTGAATTTTCTATCCTTTTGATTGGAGTAAAGATTTTAGTAGGAATTAATTATCTTCTGAATTTCTGTAGAATCTGTGGTATATTCATCCTTTTCATTCCTTATTGCATGAATTTGAGTTCTTTCCTTTCTTTATTTGATAAGGTTGGCTAGGGATTTATCAATTTTATTTATTCTTTCAAAGAACCAACTCTTTGATTCACTTATTTTTTGTAGGGTTTTCTTTATTTCAATTGCATTAATTTCTGCCCTGATCTTTATAATTTCCTCTATTCTTTGGGCTTTGGGCTTGACTTGTTCTTCTTTTACTAAAAGTTTGAGGTGCAGCGTTCAGCTATTTATTTGTTCTCTTTCTGTTTTCCTTATGTGTGAGTTCACCACTATAAATTTCCCTCTGAGGTCTGTTTTCATTACATCCCACAGATTCCTGTAAGCAGTATCCAAATTTTTGTTTGTTTTTAGGTGTTTTTCAATTTCTTCTGTGACTCATTGATTGTTCTGGAGGTTGTTGTGTAATTTCCAAGTGTTTATTGAGTCTTTGGAGTTCATTTCCTTTTTTTTCTGAGAAATTACATCTGATCTGATCTCTTCTATGGCCTGATAGAGTTGTTTCTTTACTTCAACCTCAACAATTTTAGCAGTTTCAGATGTGTGTTTATCAAGTTCTCTATGTCAGTGTCTCCTGGATTTGTTTGAGTGGAGTTGAGCTCTGAAATTTTGTTTAAGCCCTTCATTTTATTATATTTATGCCAGAGGCAGAATGCTCTGTCTCCCTCTTCTCTGGCAGTTCAGCAAAGTTGCTAGTGGCCCTAGGTTTCCTGGTGGGCAGGCCTGCCCCTCAGTGTCTGGTGAGATGCGCTGCTTAGGCTAGGGTTTTCCATTAGATGGTGAAGTGTATCTAGTTCTCCCAGTTCTCAGATGTGAACTGTGATGTCACTTGATGGCAGATGGTTTGTTCCCACGATCCCTCACAGTTCAAGACACGTGTATGACCCAGAATCAGGTTGCATTAATAGCGCAGTCCCAGACCAGTGGTCATGTGACTCCAGGCAGATTAGTTTACAGGCAAAACCCAGACAGGAAGTGCAGGGTCAACACTTTGTTGACCACCTGATTCTGTCTCCAGTCAGTTCAGGACACACATAGGATCCAGATGCGGGCCGCACCAACAGCTATCACAGACTGCTTGTGTGTGCGACCTCCTGGTGGGCAGGGCACAAATGAAGTCCAGACCCGAACCACAGTGTCAGCAGTTGGTGGAGTGCCTGTACCCAAGCTTCACCCAGTGCCTGGCACATGCACACACGTGAACCCAGTTGAGAAAAGTTTGTAGGCCTTCTCAGTGAGAGTCTCTTGTCTGCAGTCACACGGAGGGCGGAGACTCAGACTTTAATGGCGACAGTCTTAAGTAGCCTGCCCTGTTCCCAGGAAATAGACGGGAAATACGCGGTTCTCTTGCAGCATTCAGCTGGGAACCCTGCTGTCAGTCGGTCGCAGCCTGCCTGATTCTGCTTCTCCTGTCAGTTCAGTCTGTGAAGAGGAGCCAGGAGTGAGCCATACCATCAATAATCACAGACTGTGTGTGCAACGACCTGAAGGGCAGCGGGCAGGTGAAGCCCAGACTAGACCTATAGTTGTTTGTTTTGGAGACTTTCAAATGTAATAAGAGAAATAAATTATGTTTTAATGTCAGTCTTAAAACACGATCTATTGTGTTGTTTGATTATATGCAAAGTACCTTTGTATTTGTTTGTTTAGTAACTTAAATATTTACATAAGAATTTCACCTTCACTAGTGGTCAGTATTTGCTATCTTTGGTAATCAAATCTCCATAAATAATTAAATACTGTAAACCATGTAAATATGATTTTGAAAGTTTCCAAGCAGAAATAAGTTGAGGAGCAAGACATTACTGAGAAATGTGACTTTGTGATTAGTATCTATTTTGAGATATATATCTATGAGGAACTAATGTCTGAGAGGCTGCAAACCTAAACAAAATGTTCAGCAGTAATAAGATCTAAGAAACAAAAATTGGACATCAAATCTGGCCAATGTAAGAGATTCTTCTCAGAATAAAAATCATTCACTTGTGATATCTACATAACTATGTTATAAAACTAAGAATGAAATGGTCCTGCCTTTACATGTTTTAAAATATATCTCCACATCCACATGGGTTTTCTTTGATCTAAGTTATCTTACATAATATAACTTCTTTCAGCAAATTATATGTGTAAGAAGAAAATATAATGTGGAGTTTCAAATTATCTCAAAATATTTTAATGCAAAATACCAAATATAAATACAAAATATTCCTCACCAATTTAAAATAAGATTAAAAAAGAAAATGAAAAAAAGTTATAGTTCTCTAGATATTAGATATATAATGGAAATATTTTAAATGACTGTAGGTAATGTCAAAAAATTTAAAAGATGAGCTGAAAAATTTGAGCAGAACTCTAGTAGGTATTATGACCAAAGTATAATTAATCTAGAATTGACATTTCAAAAGATAATTCAAAACAAATCTCAGCTTGGAAAATAAGATGTCTACATCTAAAACCTTATTTATATAAGAATAAATTAATAGTGGAAACATTTTCAATATGTGTTACAGTATAAATTGTCAGAATTTGTGTATTTTAGCTGAAATTGCACTGAAAAAGTGGGTTATGCATGGTTATATTTGAGGAGGTATGCATGCATGCATAAAGATAGTTGTATACACATAGATATCCTTAAATGCATAGTGAAAAAGTTGGAAGTTAATCATCAATTACATTGGAAGTAAAATTTATAAATTATACAAACTAACATGAGAATTAAATATGAACTAAAGGAAATCAGCAGCACAAATTACCTCTCTCAATACAGTGACAAAATCAATAGTGATCAGGACAGACTAAGGAAAAATAAGAGCAGTCATAATCTTCCAAATTCAGAAATGAAAAGTAAGACAGAGAGTTCACAGATAAAAATATAAATATTGTAAAACATTTAATTCCACAAAATATTACATATTAAGATAAATGAAAATACCATGATATACTACTGCCAATATTTTGAATACAATACTAACAAAATCCAATCTTCAAAATACATTGCATTCAACTACACTAGGAAATTTAGTTTAACATTTGAAATGATAATCTGACATTTTTAACAAGTTGTGATTATTTCAGTAAATTCAGAAACAAGTCATGAAATTCGGCATATGATGAATACTAAAAATTTATGAGAATAAAATGTTAGTGTCATACAGTATTACAAGAATTCCCATTGCAAATATAGTAAATGTGAATCATCTCCTGAGATTGGAAATGATAGAAATACTGCCACTGTCACCACTGTCTATGTCTGTTAAGCCCAAAGTCCTCTCTAGTGGAAATTACAACAATAACAAAATATAAAATGTTAAAAATTAATTACTTCATTAATTATAGATGCTATGATTTAATTGGAATTTTAAAAGTATAAGTAAGTTTTAAGAAAGCTACTTTGAATCAAGCTGGTTCTTTAACATTTGTAAAAATTTTTATGAAGCAGTAGTAAAATTTTTAATGAGGTAATTGTAATATGCTTATTAACACAAAGACAAAAGTGTGAAACTGATGAAACTGAATAAAAAGTTCAACCTTAGACACCTACGGAGAGACACTGGAACTATAATGAAGCTGGGTAATAGAATATCAAACACTTACATTTATAAATATATGTTGTTGTTTTAATTAATTTTTTGCTATCAAATGAACCCTTGGGTCCCCAGTGTTCATAGTGCATATCAGTGTTAATTCTATTTCGACTGTGGGTCTCAGTATAAAAGTAAAATCATGAGGCTTCTATACCACAAGAGTAGACTTGAAGGAGGAGATTAGTTCTTACTTAAATTATATAAAGCAATAACTGTAGAAGAAAAGTATGACAAATTGAATTACCTGAAATTTCAGATCAAAGTTTTACAGAGTTAAAAGACATTGACCTACTTTTATAAGTACTTATAATTAATTTCTGCAATACAAGACTATCAAAAATAACAAGTAAACATATTCTGAATATTTAAAACAAAAGAGAAAAGGCAACACAGTATGAGAATGTTTGCTGATATCCAAATTGCCAGGAAATAAAAGGAATTCTATTTACATGGATGAGTCATAAAAGAAATGCACACTGAAACCACAATTACATTCTATGGGCCAAGACCAGAGGGAGATTCCAAAAGTGGCTCAGTAATGATCTCATGCATTCCCCAAACCATCCTTGACACCAGTGTGGCACACACACACACACTCACAGCTGTCTACCAACACTGTGTCATTTGGCACTGTGGTACAATTTGGACCCAGGTGTCCAAGGAAACAAGACCACTCCAGCACAGATGCAACCTTTGTAAATTTTAAAGCAAAACATGTTCTTATAAGAAAAGCTTAAATTCTCTTGGTGAAGAAGCACTCAGTAACTGAGGCAGAATGAAAGCGGTTTGAACAATTGGAAAGAATCTTCCCAGTGCAGGAACAGTTTGCAGGTTGAGGCATGGTCAGTCGCTGACCTCCGACTCCATCTGTCCACACTTGCTGGCTGCTGCTATCCATTTGGGCTCTGCAAAAATAAACTGCATGGGCACCAGATGGTTTCTAACACTCACATTTGACTGGAATTAAACGAAAGAAGAAAAGCTGCTTCTGGGGAAACTGATTAACTTAAACCAACTGAAATCCCTGAACACAACAGGTGGTTAAAACTGTTTTCATAGCAACACTAAGAAAATGTAAAGGAGTTAATACTTAGCTTGGCAAGAGCAGGAAAAAAATAAGAGCACAGACATTAAAGAATATTATAAGAAGACCCTTTAATCTAAAAGATGTAATCATTGAAAATACAAGTGTACATGAAAACATTTAAAATTCTTATTCATGCCATTATTTAATATGTGGGAAAGTACTGTCCTGTGTTAGACAAATCATTCCAAACATTGGTTGTGAGTCACTTAAGACACAGACTCCTTAAAATTGAACAGGGAAACTGGTTGGCAGGAATAAGAGATTAGTTAAATTTGCATCTAATTAATGTTTTGAAAGTTCACTAATTAGGCAAAAACTCATTTAAAAGTACTATGTAGTGGGAATTTAATTAATAACTATTTTAATACATTTGTAAAACTATCCAATAACATACATATATTGGATATAGTTTAAGAGTTATATATAATTTGCATGTTAAAAATTTTTAAATATTCATTTATAATAATTCATCTTACCCTGTTCCTTTTCCTTGTTCCTATTTTCCACCCAACCAAGAAGATCACACTATCCATTTATACAACCAGCTGTTGTGTGGTGCAGTGAAATATTTGAATGATAGCTTCTTGCCAGATGGAAATCACAGGTAATGGTGCCAAACAATATATAAAAAGGGCATAATCTTTCTGTCATATTCTAGTAGAGTCTATTAATATTTTATGCACTCAGAGTAGGAAAAAAAAAACAGTGCATTATTTTTAGAACTTTGTTACTGAGAAAAAAAGCAAAACTGCCCAGGGAATGTAAGCTAACCAGAAGGAAAGAGGCAGGGACTGAAAAAAGTCTGATAGAGGTAGAAAATACGGGTGATGACTGCTTCATGTCAGCTACTAATATGAGAAAAATTCCATGTTAGCCTGTAGTGTCATGATGAAAATACATTGTTTGTGAAAGTAAGTGCTGTGAAGAATTTAACACTATTTGATGTTCCCTAGCATTTTCTACCACCACAGAATCTTGTAACTGTTTTCTTTAACTTTTGCTATTTCTTAGGAGGAAATGGGAGCAGCAGAACACCAGGAGCTGTATGTAAGAAGTGAAAGACACCAGGCAGAATTTTTGGCAGTAATACTGTAGGCACCTGCAGATTTTTTGGAGGAATGCAAATGATCATTTCGGAAAATGTGGATACTGGGTAACAGTTAACTCCAACCATAATAAGCCCCTCTTTTTTGGACTTTTTTTTTTTTTTCTCTTTTTGACACAGAGTCTCACTGTGTAGTTCAGGATGGTATTGAGCTCACTTTGTAGCCCAGGCTGGTCTCAAACTCAACAGTCTTCCTGCCTCAGCCTCCCCATTGCTGTGTAACAGGCATGTGCCACCATGCCTGGCTTTTGTAGAGATCTTAATGTTGTTTTTAAGATACTTAAATTTGTATTGGAAGAGATTGCTGTCTTCTTTTTATCAGTTTTCATAGAATTTGGTCCATCTAAGCAAAAAATGTGAAGAAATCTAACTGTTTATTAATTTAATGAAATGATATGATGGCTTAAAATCTTGGTAACAAGTACTGTGTCTGCCATTTTGTTACGGGCATTCACATTCTCAGAAGTAAACCAAAATGTATTCACATGAGGTCATAGAAAAGTATTCTAAAACTTACAATTATTCTGACAGATTTGGAAAGTAATATGAGTTACATCATTATAAAAACAATCCACCCTAAAGCCTCCAGTCTGTCTTGTGTTAAATTCTAGTTATCAGTATGCTTGGAGTAACAGTAGAAGTGAAACAGGCAGTGAAGCACCTGGAAGGGCACAGAGTGAAGCAACCTAGCACTTACAGTTTTTGGTGCCCAGCGTCAGTCTCATGTATATATTCTAGGAGGCTGTTCCTTTGACCTAATTATTGCCTAGAGGCAAATACAGAAAAGAAGTCACTTATATTTTTCCAAAGTATCTAAGTGTGCTCTGCCTGTATACTGCAGCTGATTGCCGTCTGATTTTAGCACTACCATGGTTTGCTAATGTATGTTAAAAGCCTGTCAATAAATCTAAATATAATGTTAACAAATACAATGTAGTTTTGACACTTGAACATTTTCCCAGCACATGTACCATTCTCAAAATATATAAATGAATGGCAAATTAAAATAGCAGAATGACTACTAGAAGGTACAAAAGTTAGATTTCTCCAAAATTATAGTGTTAGAGTAATGGCAAAGGTTAGCGTTCCATGTTAGAAGAATGATAAAGACAAACTTCTGCATTGAGTCTCATTAGTACTATATATATATTTTATATTTTACAACAAATGAATTTTTCTAGCTATTTCTTTAGCCTGATTGCATTATCATAATGTTATAATAAAATTTTAAACACATCAGTTATGAAAATTAGTACCTGGAATTTAAAAAAAATAATGTTTAGTTAAAAGTATCGCATTTAGTTATAAAAATTTAAGTGATTATGCAAAAAAGAGACTATTTAATGTAGAGTACATTTTAATGTATTTACCTATGTTAATCATTTACTATAAACATTAATATCAAAATATCATGTTATACAACTTGCATGCAGTAAAAATGTGAGGAAAATCGTATACATTTCTGTGCCTGCTGTATGTAAATTCAATATTGAGTATACAGACGAATGTCTGCATTATTGTTATATTATGATTTTTTAATGTTTTGCTGTTAATCCAAAGCTACATTTACTGTGTACATTTGCTAAAATATTAGAACCTCAGTTGCACATGGAATAATATTAAGATTCAACAAATAGGGTTGCATTAAATTAAAAGCTTCTGTGTAGCAAAGAAAACAACAGAAGAAAGAGATGACGTACAAAAACAGAAAATACTTTGCTAGTCACTCCTCACAGGGCTAATGTCCAGAATATATAAATGATTCAAAAGATTAGACTCCCCAAAAATGAAAAAAATCAAATAACAGTAAATGAAGTGAATAGACATTCTTGAAGTACAAGTACAAATGGACACTAAATACATAAAAAAAGTTCAACATCTCTTGTTATTAGGAAAATGCTAATTAAAACAGCATTGAGATTCCTCCTTATTCCACAGAGAATGGTTATCATCAAAAAGTTAGATAATAGCACCTCCTAATAAAGTCTCAGGGGAAAAGGAGCAATTTTACATGGATGGGGGGAGGTAGAGTAGTGCATGGAAGTCTTTATGGGGTATCTTCGAGAAACTAAAAGTAGGAATTCCATTGGACCAAATATTCCACACCAGGTATCTTCCTGAAGGAGTTAAAGATATCAGCGATCCATGCATATCCATACTTACAGCAGCATAGCTCATGACAGCTAAAATGGGAAGCAGTCTCTGTGCTCATGAACAGATGACTGGATAAAGAAAATGTGGTACTTATATGCAAGGAAGTATGGCACTGCCATAAAGAAGGATAAACTTCAGTCACTTGTAAGAAATTGGGTGTACTTTGACACAATACTGTTAATAGAATTAAATCAGGACTCAGTGCCATTTGACCACTGTAATACACAGATAAATATTTAATATCATATGCCCCTGTATGCAAAAACAAAATTATAAATTGCCTAGATCAGTAGTTGCATTTTTTGTTTGCTGTATGCAATTGTAAATGAACCACTTATTACAAGTTATATCTGCCCTGTCAGAACTCAGATGTGCCAGCTATACATTAGGCTGTGATTTTTAAAGGGTTATCAGAGCTTTGCTTTCAGGTATAGGACAAAAATATTAAAAAAAGATTACAGTTCACATATCATAATCATGTAATATATAATCATGCAATGCTTTTCAAAACATATCATTGCTAAACGACTAAATGCAACATTACTGGTTAGAACATTACAAAGTTTATGCTTTAAAATATTGGTATGTAAAACTACTATAAATGAGTAAATTTTAAATTAATGGTAACATAAATGTTAAATACAAAGCTCCAATGATTTGCCTTCTTATTTAGAATTAAATAAATATATTTTTCAAATTGTATGAACATATATAAAATGTGTTTATTCAAAACCCAGATGAAAACAGCTTTCAAGGAAATATGCATATGCAGGATTAAGATTTATTTCTGAATTCATTAGCTGAATTATTTGTAACAGTTCAAATTGTATTACAATTGTGTTGTCTTTATGTGTGACAAAATTGTGTATTAGTTCTTCTAACAAAAAGCTATAGTTTCTTCTCTGTCTCTGAAAAAACAAAAAAACAGATTTCTAATAAAATATAAAAGCATTATTGATTTGTAATTTAATATTTCAATGAACTAGAGAAAATATTATGCATATGACATTAAAAGTCAGATTTATTTAAATGTTAGCACAATAGAAACCGAAGAAATTCATAAAGGAATTTCTTCCTTTCAAAATTGCTTCAAAGCCAATATTAAAAATAAGATTAAGTAACATATGCATTAGGAAAATGCAAATTAGAACAGAATAAGTGATATTATGTATCTAGAAAATAAGTGTATACATATATTAGTGGTTCCTCATTCCACTCCTTTTGTTATTTGTAGAATTATCATTTATTCTAATTTGCTTTAGCTACAAACACTTATTAACTCTACATTCCATTCATTCTTTACAGGAAGTTCACCGTTCTCTCCCCTTTTGTTCTAGATACTTAACACGTGCAAATCAAAACATACTTTTCTGGAAGTCACTGTCATACTCTGTATTTTACTTTTTGATACAAATTCATCTTTGAGTGAAAAAAATGTGGTGACATTACATTTTCAGTGTTTTAATTTAAAGTTTGTTATATAAATTTCCGACTACATAAATGGGCTATATGACAAATGTTAAATATACATCGAATCACACTTGTAAAGAACAATAAAAACGAAGATGCATCCTCTACACTATTAAACAGTTTTGATGTTTTGGTGAACGTATTGTTCATTGTCGTCACTTTCATGTTCCTACTGATATTAACCCATTTTAATATCTATAAAGTACTTAGTGTTTGCATACTCAGTATTAAGATGAGTGAATCAAGAGCCTCACACCTAAACTACAAAAACAGTTTCCAGCTGCATATAGTGGCACGTGCCTGGAATCCCAGCTACTCAGGAGACTGAGAAGGGATCATCTCTTGGCTACAAAAGTAGAAGATTTCATGGGTAACATAGCAGGGTGCTGTCTCCAAAAAAACAAACAAAGAATTCTCAGGGTTTTTTTCTCTCTCTAAATGTTCTCCCCAGTCACTCCACTTTTCCAATAATCATAAAAAGGTAAAACAAAAATACAATGCCTTGGTCACCCTCTACAGTTCTCTTCACTGTTACTTGTTTCTGACCATCAGAGTTGTAGTCAAATGTAGCCACATACTAGTGATGGTAAAGAAAGGCCCAGGAAAACTGTGCTTTCTGGTGATGTCCTCCAGTTACTTAGCCACCTCCCACAGATGTACTAGTCATCTAGTTACCTCATGCAAACACAATATTGGAGATGAACATAAATTTCTTTTATGTAGCTAAGTGAATTTTATGATCTATCAGTATGAGAGTTTCTTAAGAATGAATAATTGAAAGTCTTAGTGATATTACATATAATATAACTATATAGGACATTTAAAATATTAAATGTAGATATCAGTTTCAATAAATGTGTAATGTTGTGTTGTAATATTAATGACAAATTATTAAGAGTTACATATTACTTAATATACTCTAACTTCCCTACGAAGTATTAAAAGGTGTAAAGTGTCTCAAACAAAATGAAAATTGTATTTCTGATTCACATAAAACACTCCACAGGGGGACATATCCTTGCAGGCATTCAGAGATCTAGATAACAGGGGAACTTGCACAGGTCATGCAAAGGAGGGCAGGAATCATTTATGCACCTAGTACTATCTACCAAATATGTCTCAAATGACAGCTAACTCTATGTACTCTTTAATGTCCTGGAAGACCTTCGAGTATCCATGCCTAGACTGAGCATCAGCCTTCTTCACCTTCTCTTGACTAAATCCAGACCTTGATATTTTAAGAAATGTGTCTATATTCCTAAAATATCATTCAGTTTTCTTTAGTTACTTCTCTCAGAATTTTGCCTTGGGTGCTATATATTTATGTAATACAAATGCATGTACCATGTGTATACACTTATGCAATATATACCTGTTGCTCAAACTCACACTCCTTTGGTGAAAACTTGAAGCAAACTGTGCTTACTTATAATACCCAAAATCAAAACAAAAGCATCCCATGAACATTTTGGCAATGAATTCCTCTATGACTTCACAGAGAAACTTGTAGAAGATTGGGAATAATTATCATAATAGGTAGTATTGAAATTTATATGGCTTAGCTTTCAACTTCCAGCCATTATAATGTTGTTATTTTAAGGACCTAATTTTTATAACAGATCATATCATTCCTAGATGGTGAGATAAAAATGAAAAAATCAGTTGAGCAAAAATGAAATCTTTGAAAATTAAAATGGAGAACAAAGAGCTGTATGAAAACCAGGACTTACTCTCTTGGTGTGGAACCAGGTGGGAAGTGCTACCAGTTCTATCTTGCAGAGTAACCATGAGAAAGAAGAACGGAAAAAACAGACTTACATTTAAAACCTAATAATCACTGAAGTCAGGTTCGTAGATGGAGACTAGAGGTCAGGCATGTAGTTCATGTTATTCTTCAGCTTCAAACATGAAGTGCTATACAGCTAACATTGAACTTGGCCTTTAAGGTAAGCTTTTATGAACCTGTAGTCAAGACCTTTGGAAAAAGATCATTATAAGCCTTTAAGCAGAGAATCAAAGAATTCTCTGTTTGAAAGAAAAGACTTCTTACTTGTCTTAAATAAGCATGAAACTTCAGCTTGAGCCAAGATTAAAAAAAAAAAAAAGAAAGAAAGAAAAAACTATTTTGTGGACAGAAAGCCACGAGGGAAAACCTAACTGGGAAAAAAAAGATGGTAAAGATGAAGGTATGGACACAGAGGGACACACAGTAACAGAAAAATGATCCAAATGACAAAAATGGTCACAACACACTTTCTCAGGTATAAACCCAACAATGCAGCATACATAAAGACAACCTATATTAATAAAGAGAGACACCATTTCTGGGAGTGTAATTCAGGGGTAGGTGCTTGCCCAGAAAGCAGGGGCCCTGGGTGCGATTCCCAGGGATAAAAGGGAAAAAAATTCAGGCATGAAAAATCAGTAAATGTGGGTAGATAGGTAACTAAGTAGGTCAGTAGACAGACAGATTCCACTTGACTCTCAAATAAAAGATTAGCATAAAGCACACATTTCAAAGTATGTTGTTCTTAATTCTGCAGAGAGATACAGGAATCACAGAAAGAGAAATTAATTCTTGCTGCAGAGGCAGAAATAATTGTTTAAAATAGTTTACTATCAACAAGGACAATTACAATGTTCCAAATGGAAATAACTTGATGCTAAGAAGTTAAATGTAACACAGAAGGTAAAAGTTAAACATATAAAAGCTCCATTAAAATATAAATGCTAGGCTAAGAGGTTTCTTTATATATGTAAGTTTCAAAACAAAGAACCATGGATAAGTTCTCAAACTAAAATTAATTTCAGTGCTAAGTGAGATGAATAAATTCTAGTCTATATACAAGAAGACAAGTTAAGAATAAGGAGAATGTGTGAAAAGCCAGCACAATATACCACTGAAAATGTATTTTTAAAAAAGATCGTTGTAGTCCAGACAGCACAGTCTTTAATCAAAGAATTAACTCATGGATGAATAAAAAAAATAGTAATGATACATAATTTGTGTTTATAATATTATATGTATATTACATTATATTCAAGTATAAGAAAGGAAGAAATCCATTACAAAATGTGGATACGATTGTAGATCCATATGCTAAGGGAAATAATTAAGGTATAGAATGACAAGTACCATAATATTTTGCTCTAATACAGAATATAAAATAAATTGATCTCATAGAAATTGAGAGTGGAAAGTTAGGTAACATGCTAACATAGAAGGAGGCTGGGAATGAAGACAGATTGGTAGGTGGGAACTACATTCCAGTTAGTAGCTTTGGTGTGCCATTGCACAGGACAGGGGTTATAAATACTGGTGCTGCTCTGCATATGTTCAAAAGCTTTAAGAATGGAGATTCAATGTGTTTATCATGAAAAATGACGAATATTTGAGGAGATAGATTTAACCTGGTTTGAATAATGAAATGTACACATGTTGAAAGAACAAATGATACTCTTAAAATATGAACATTTTATGTTTTTATGAATTAGATAAAATTAACAGGAATGAAAAAATCAAAACCATATCCTAAGATACCATTAAAATTAGCTTTAAATGATGAAGAAAATAATGTTTGATTCAAAACTGAATTAAATGAACTGCTATCAACAAGGGCAACACAATGAGCCTTTGGAAGACACTCAGTTCAACAGAAGTAGTACCAGAGGACATGGCTCCATGAAAAGAAGTAGTGAAGTGCAAAAAATTACATAAACTGAAGAATAAGAAAAGGAACACTAAACACTCAAGCTTAGAAGTGGACAGAGGCGAGACGGTGAATTTAACCAATGATTGCAACAATCTGAAAAACTAATAAAAGTTAAAGCTAAATTATGTACCCTAGAAAAGGTGAAACTAAGGTTTTAACAACTCTACAGATGTGTAAACCAATACCATTGCTCTCTGAAACCTGATGTAAGAGGAAGAAATTCAAATATACTGAGGTTAACATTGTTTGAGGAAGTGCAGAAACACAGGAAGACAAACGCAACTGTGTCCCCGGACACGTCCATGTTCGCACCCATCTCTTCTAAAGGACCAAACTGTGAACCTGAGTAAAAGCAACTTGGGCCTGCAGCTCAACCCATTCCTTAACTAAGGACAAAGAAATGTTGTCTGTTGACACCACTCTTGAGTACAAGATCATTCAGTGGCATGCAGTGTCCTCCTCAAATCACTGACCTGCAAATCTTAAAATATACTAATTACTAATTTTATGTTGCTTGAATTTGTGGACTTTTTTCCTTTTTGGTATTCTGAAACAAGGTCTTGCTGTGTAGTCCAGGCTCCCCTCAAATTCACTGCAATTCTCTGACTTCAGTCTCCCCCTGTTAGGATTATAGGCATGTGCCACCATGCCCATCTTTACGGACTATTTTGTTGTAGAGTGATAGGTAACTAGAACAAGACTATTGTTTTTAACAAATTCAAAAATCAATTGATAATAGAAAATTATAGTAGTCTGCCACCTTAAGGTAATTTAAGCGAAGTTTTTGTTTGCTTATCACAACAGATGAAAAAAAAACTTAAATCTATAAAGCCCCCCATCAACATGTGATTGCATTGAAGAAATTGATCTGTTTAATACATAGGCGGAATAAATTCCTATTTAATGTAGGACTTTTGAAAATTTGATTTAATGATGCCTCTTGTAGGAAAAATATTTTAAACCATAAATATCAGTATTTATCTTCACAATTTAAGGTTTTTGAAGTTAGAGCATTCAGGGCATCCTTCTTCTCATAATCCCTTAAATATCATGGAATGAAAATTAATGAATAAATAAGTAAATGGAATTCAGATTCGGCTTAGAAAGATTAAATTTGTTAAATGTTCTAATCATTCTAAGATAAACAGATGGCTTCTATTCAAGCAAAGCGAAACAGTAATTATACACAGCTGTACAATACCAATAAAATCTAATATATCCAGAAGCTATTGCCTGCTATTTCAGACAACAGTCTCTAAGAATAACATTTGTATAATCATTAGTCATTTTTGGTAAAACTTATATTGACACACAAATAATTTTCATCATCCAAAACACAAGGGTTGTATCTTCATTCTTTCTAAAAGAAAAATGCTACTGACTTAATAAACTATCAAGCATTTTAACCACTGAATTTCTTTGCCCTGTTTCTTCCTTTCTGCACTATTGGATATTTGTTTGTAAAGGAAGTTTGTACTTACTTAGTGTTTAGAGGAAACTTAAGTATTCCTATATCATGGATATGATAGCTATTACACCTGAAGACTCAGGCTAAAAATAACTGATCATCAACAAAGCAGACTACTGCTCTTGAATTCTCAACGTCTCTCCTGAATTTTCATACACAAGCAGAAATGCCATCACCTAAAGTAGGGTGCTACAGTTCCACGTGAAGGAACAGCAGCTCAGCCATCTGGAGAGATACTTAAAAGATTTTTATTGTCCAATTGGGTTCCTTTAGTTCTGTATGGCAGTCTGGAGACACCCACATTTTCTGTCTAGAGGTGCAAATAAATGCTTTTATTTCTGGCAGCTCATGTAAAATGTTCCACTCCAGATAGCCAGACTGAAATGTTTCTGGCAACCAAAATCATTTCATTAGCCCAGTTAGAATGACATGCATAAAATTCAGATTATGCCCTGGAAAATCAATTATCATTACTTATGGTAATGCGGCCAATATGCTTTTCTACATACAAAACAGTGGTAACGTTAGCTTCACAAGAGGATCACATGAAAATGCACATTTGTGAGTGTTTGCGCATACTGTGCAAATTGTTATAATAAGGGCATCTTTATCTTTAGTGAGCTTAAAGAAAATGAATGGCAAAGAACTGTTAATGGTGTGGTGAAAGATTGAACAGCCTTTGAAGTTATTTTTTTTTTCCAAATTCCCTTGCTTGCTTTAATTAAATTTATATTGATCGCTTTGTGTTAAATCACATATACAGAAATAAATTTGTATTGTCTAAATAGGAAAGCTAAAGTTTTGCTTATGCTAGCAAAGTTTAGTAAAATTGGTAAAAATGGGTTTATTATTAAGAAAAATATTACTTAGGCTAATGTAATTTACGACTAATATCTGTCCTATGAGTAAGCCATTTAAATTTGCTTGCAAGGAGTTTGTTCATAGATACAGGAAAGAAAAAAGAATCTGTAAAAAGAAAAAAGTATCTTCTTAAAACAAATTACAATTTTAAAGTTTAAGGTTTAGACAAATGTTAATAAAAAGTATAGCCAGGTCTGGTGGTGCATGCCTGTTATCCCAGGACTCAGGAAGCTGAGGCAGAAGAATTGCCTCAAGTTTTAAGCCAGCCTGGGCTATATAGTATGTTCAAGGCCAGTCTAAACTACATAGTGAGATTTTGTCCCAAAAAAAAAAAAAAAAAAGAAGAGTAAAATGCTACAAAAAAGATAATTTGTAAAGTGAAAAGACTGCTTTGATAAAATGAATAAATATAAATTTGTAGAGAAAATGAGATCTAAAGACCTTAAACAGGCTGCAATATTTGAGTAGAATAGTACTATGATTTGGATTGGAGAATAATTGAAAAAAATGATATGACAACATGAGTAGGTGAAAAAAATAGCATGTAGCGATAAATTTGACATTTTGTGAATGGAAAATATTAACATGCCTAAACACAATCGGGATTATTGTACAATTACAGGTATTGAAACTATCTTGACATGTAGGACAAAGAAAAATTTAAACAAAACATACACTTGATAGAGAGTGTAGGTTATTAGCAAAATAATTATCTGATGCCTGAAGGATGCAAGAGTATAGTTTTATGTAGATATTGAAGCTACATAGAGAGGTGCACACACACACACACACACATATACACACACATATATATATATATTATTGTGTGTGTATATATATGTTGTGTGTATATATATGTATATATACACATATAGAGAATGATATTTTATAATTATGAGGTAATTATTAACATAACTATGTCATCTGGTGTCTATAATAATAAGGTTATTTTTCTGGATTCAGTGTTTGGAACATCAGGTACTTATTATATGTCATAGCTAAAATAATACTGAATAATTGCATTTGATTTAACCTTCATTCAGACACATTCCTTTAGAAATAGTGGAGAATCACAAATATAATTAAGATGAACTAAAATAGCAAAAGATGTTATAAATCACATTACAATTTGTATTCAGAGTATTTCTTGAGGTAAATCTGCTCGGGGCAGAATAAAAGTTTTCATTGAAACTGCATCTGACAAATACTCATAGAGAAGATATTTATGGTCAATATTATTTACTAAAAATGATTATTCTAGAAAAAGCAAGAAAATGTGTACAGAAGATATTTTTCTTAAATAAAATATTAACCACAATGGTCTCAAGTTCATGTCAAGTACCTAAAGGGTAAATCAGAAAAGATTATAAATTAGTATTTATTTCCTCTCAAATCCTCTGTGCCATCATCCATATTTGGAATGCATCGTCTGATTTTGTCCTCGCTTTGATTTCAGGTTGTTCAGTGAAGAGAAGAGGTGCCCTGTAATGAGGACGAGAGGCAGAATTAATCTTGACACAGGTACATTTTCGTAATCCAGAGGTGAGATAATGTAACACAGGAAACTCATAATGTGCCACGTATGATTTTTGAAGTGTTCTAATTATAAGAAACTATTCTGGTAGATTGTTGGTGCATGGGATTTCCTATTGTTATACTTCACTACATCTCATAGCCTATGAGTAGATGTAAACGTTTGAAAAAAATGAACAAATGCTACAGCAGGTATACTTTTTAAAAATATCTGTCTCTCTTATGGGTACATGATGAAACACACATAAATTAAGTGTTAAGTTTTGCATTTGCTTCGAAATATTAGAGAACTAGAGAGCTAGGTTGGGATACAGACAAGATAAAGGAGATTGGGTAGAGCGGCAGAACAGATACTTGGGGATTCGCTGCATAATTCTCTTAATCTTTCTCTATAAAAATTTTAACAAGGGAAGCAAAAAGATACATCATGATTTTTCATCCTGCCCTCATGTTTTCCTGACAGTAAAAAGAAAAACAAAAAAAGAACCCAGAAGAAATATTAAAGTGTCGAGTATGAAATAATACCTCCGTAGTGTAGAAATATTATTGAATAATTATTATTAAAAGCATCCTTGCTACACCAACCCTAGTTATTCATACTTGGAAAATCCTTTTAATTACTTAAGGAACTAACAATTATTTTAAAAAATTCTCTAGGGATAAAATTGGAATGAAAGCTGCTGCACTAAGTGTGAGGAAATCTGTGACTACCCTGAGGACAGTTGCTGATTCTAAAATTGAAATCTGTAGATTTTTATAATTCGGCCAGATTACAAGAAAAGTGTGACGCCTTATCAAAGTGGAAGAAGGCAGCAAGACTTCCAGAAGAAGCTGGCTCCTCCTTGCTGTTACATAACTTGTATAGTGGAAGGGTGGAGAAGAGAGAAGAAAAGTTGTGGTGAAGGAGGTGTGTCTATGTACAGAACTATGTTCAAATAACAACCTCAGCCTCGATTCCAAGTGGGAAAAATTTATTTCTTGAACCTGGTAAATATCAGTGTGTTCCCCAACCACTAGTTTGTCCTATACATTTGAATTTATATCACATGCTCAATTCAAACTACCTGAATAGAAAATATAAATTTGAAGTGATTTCTGATTACTAAATTCTAGATTTTTTCAGAAACAGAAACAGATGTTTCCTTAAAACACTTACTTTATATTGGGGTATCTCATCATTCCAGAAGACAAAAGTTAGAGCCTAGTGAACTTCTATGGAAATGATTCAAACCTTAATTATAAAATCCATATGCAGGACTTAATGCACTTAAAAAACTAAAAATATGACCCAGAAATAAGACTATCAAAAGGATTAAAACTGACTTGAAAATGTACCATGTAACTGCTAGAAGTTATGTGTACATACATTTCTATTCACTTATGAGTCAAACCATTTGTGCTCTACCTACCTACACAGCAACTGAGAGGCAGTGAGGGGAGAGAGAGGAGAAGAGAGATGGGGGAAGTTCTAAACACTCCGGAGATTGACCTAACACAATTTATACAGAATCAAAGAGAAAATTAACAAACAGAAGTGACAAATTTAAAAAAAAATTTAAGCAAGCTGCAAAAAGCATGAAGGAAATATGAATGAGGAATGTTATGGTTGATACATTGTGTCAATTTGGGGAGTCTAGAGGTTTGCCTGAGTGACTCAGCAGGAAGTCAGGGTGCTTACTTTGTACACATCCTGAGCCTGTGGAGGAAAACGGCATGGATATGATGTGAGTCCTACATGCCCCCTTGGTGGCGAGAGCCTGTTTACAATGTAAGGGAGGCAGAAAGAGGCTGCTTGCCGCCACTCCTCCCTTTTGCTCTTGTTGTTTTTCCAGTGCTCTGCTGCCATGAACATTTGCCCTCTGCCATGTGCCACTCTGCCTCTGAGCCAGCCAAGTATGGACTGAAACCTCCACAAACTGTAAGCTAAGTAAACTTTTCCTTCCTTCATTCTGGGTGTTGGGTATTTTGTCTCAGCAGCGAGAGAAAAGTAACCAAGACAAGGAATAAAGCACTGATGGCAAAAGTGAGAACATTGACATAGGTCTGATTTGAATGTCAGAGGCTAGATGATGGAGCAACAAATCAGTGAGAATGAATGAGAGCATTACTGTGGATTTCCCCCAACTAATGAAAGTGATTAATCTTCAAATTCAGAAAGTGTGCCAAAATCTAGGTGGTAAGGAAAAATCTATAATAAAGTACATCTGAAAACTGCCTGAACTATCTGCACATAAATAAATAGCTCTTTAAATTAGTCTGTGAAAATTGCTGGATTCTCTGTGAGAGATCAGAACTTGTTACTCATAAGAATTCAAAACATCAACAGATAATAATGAACCATAATCCAAAAATTGTAATAAAAACCTATACCAAGGTTAAGCAAAGAAAATGCTCAGATATGAGACTGAAGAAGAAAGCCTATATATTAAAAGTAATGAATTAATCACAAAGTTTGTTTCACACAAACATTTAGTAATTATAGCATGAGTTTCTTTTATACAAAAACCTCAAAACTACAGAATATCTAACCTGTCAATAACTGAAATACGCATAATATAAAAACTCTCCAAATACAACTAAAATTTTTCAGAATGTTTTCTTTAAAAATAATTTAAAAGAAGATAAAAATATATTTAAAGTTGTTAACTAAACTGCCATACATTCACTGTGGCAAAATATTAGCAGATATAGTGAAAATTGTACTATAAAAAGAGAAGTTTCATTATATTGAAATGAAAAATCTTAAAATATACTTAGTGTGACTTGAAATTCAATAAAACAAGCATATAACTTCCAAAAACAGAAGCACAAATGCTTGTTTTGAAACAAAATGAGACAGTGATGAGCAAAACTAACCAAGGTAGTTCATCAGGGACACCATTGAGGAGAGTATAGCATGGGCCAAAGATTTTGGTAACATAATAATTCCTCAAAAATTAATAGCTCGAAAAGTTTACGAGCTGCTTCAAGCAAGCAGACAACACAAAGGAAAATAGTGTGCTGAGCACACTTCACGTAACGGGAAATTTGAGAAGCCTAAAATATTTGAAAAATTACTAAGTCTGTAAGGAAAGAACAAGAACACTTGAGAGGCTGAATGTCTGAGAGGCTGAAATTAACAAAAAATAAGGAGAGCAGGTATTCATACGAATGACAAATAATTAGAATTTTCATCCTTTCTTGAGGGGAACGAAATCTGCTAAAATCGCTTTCGTAAACTGGCTGAAAATAAGCAATGAATTTCAGCATTTTAATACCTATGAACTATTAACTAACAAAAGTTACATAATAACCATGTATTTACACTAAAAATAGTAAAATGAATGTTTATAGCAGTTAAGTCCTGATACCTTCAAGAAAACAACAGATAAATAAGCTGTAGTACATTGATCCATTTTATTGTCGGAATAACGTAAAAAATTAAAAATGAGCAAATATTTTTCCCTATGATACATTAAGTAGTGTCACAAACATGAAACTATAACAAACTACAAAAAGTATAATCTATGACTTTTATAAAATAAATGAAAATAATCTACTGATATTGGGAGAGAAGTTATATTTTAGAATTACATAAGTTTCTGTGCTAATAATATTCTAATTAATGATATGTTTGTTGACTAGGTAACCATCTACCTATATCATACATGCATGAAGCTATATATTTTAGTATGTACTATTTGTATGTATCTTTTACTTGAATAAAATATCATTGAAAACATAAACGAACCAAAAAGTAATAAAGTGCAGTAGATGTTGGTAAGAATTGTGTTAAATATATCTCTGAGTAAATGATAAATTAGCTGAATTTGTTTAGAATGTAAAATCTCTTTTCTAGAAGAATTACAGGTAACTACAAATTTATTAATTGGCCTAGTTTAAATACTATTGTGTCTCAGGGAATAGTGAGCTCAGAGAGAAAAAGAAAAAGAAAAATGTCTGGTCAACAGAGAAGGCATAAATGCACAAAATTTGCCCTTTATATTTGGCTTTATGTTGGGTACAGTTAATGATACTACACACACATGCACATGCACACGCACTCACACCAGGGTGTCATCAAATATCACTCATTAAAGGTCACGGTAACAGATATAGGCAACTCGTACATGCAAAGGAAAAGTTCGGGAAGGAAATTTAAAGTGCTATTCCAATGAACATACAAATAATAAGAAAGCAAAACAGCCTCAAAAGAAGAAACAGCCAGAACAATGTCTATTATTCTTCAATTTTATGAAGGCTGAGAGAAGGAAAAATAATCACCATGCTGAAGCTACCGGAAAATGGTGGCACTCGAGGTTTAGCAAATGAGCCATGATTATGGTAGGCAGTTGCAAGATGATGCAGAATTGCTCACGTAGGAACGTCAAGTTGTCCAGATAAAGCTAAGGTCACCAGTGAAGGTGTCTACATTAAAGCACATATTGTTAATGTACCAGACTTATATAGTAATAATTACTGCAATAATAAACCTAAATAAAATATGTCTTTACTCTCTAGTACAAAACATAAAGTTCAAATTTTATCCTATTTTCTGACTCAAGGATGGGATGAAGTTAATTAGGGTTTTAACTGAATAATAAAAGAAAAAATAGTAACGTTCATGGAGGAATCTTGCAGACAGAAACTTAATCAGGTAACTAATATGAATTATATGATATCACATACACTCTTATATGATCCTCTAAAATAGGCAACTCAATTCTCCAAAAGTCCACAAATCAGTCTGGCCATGAGAGATATAACAAAAATACACAAAAACAATATTGAATGACACACTATATGATGTGTGGCTAGTACTCCTCAATACCACTTACAAAACGAGAAAAGTCAACACACTTTCACATAACAGAGAGCAAGGGGGGAACATGATGGTGAAATGCAAATTACTATCCTGAATTTTTTCTTGGAGCAGAAAACCACATAAATGAAAAGAACTGTACTCTAAGTGCTGCCTGAGATTTAGTTAATAGAGATATCTCAATATCAATATTTTAGTTTTTAAAAAATAACATTAATATTTTAGAGGATTAACAATAGAAAGTCTAAATGAGAAGTATGTAAAAGTTTTTTGAGCAGTTTTGACAATGTGCCTACAAAATAAGGTTTGTTTAAAAAATTGAATCCTTACACTATATGAAAAATGTCAGAAATTCTATAAGTAAAATGAGTAATAAACTACCTGATGTCAATAAGAAAAAGTCCAATTAAAAGAGCTAAAGCTTATCAAGATATTACATAAAAAGTAAAACACAAGAGTCTTACAGAACAAATAATACAATATTCAGCACCATTAGGAATCAGAGGATTAGCCGGCCACAGTAGTGCACTCCTGTAATCACAGCACTTGGAAGGCTGAGGCAGGAGGATCATTGTGAGTTCTAGGCTAACCTGGGCTACAAAGTGAGCTCAAGGCCAGCTTGGACTGCATAGCTAGACCCTGTCTCAAAAAAAGAGAAAAAAATTTAAAAAATTAGGAATCAGAGGCTTACAAATTCAGACCCCTGTGAAATATATTTTCACACTCTTTATGCCGAAAGAAAACATAATACCAGGCATTAGTGAGAAAGAGGAACACAGTAGTCATACTCATTTTCAGTTACAGTACTCACTCTAAAAATGCATTAGGATAAGACTAGCAAAGCACAGTAAAATTAAGGAGGTAAAAATTAAAGAATGCTTTATAAGGTAACCACTCTGATTTTAGAGAATCAAAAATATAAAAGGGATATATTTACAGGAAACTGAGTGTTCATAGCCACTTGTAGTGAAAAAAAGCACAGACACAAATATATATACACACACACACACACACACACACACACACACATATATACAGGCACACACACATGCATATATACATACATATGGCAAATATAAAATGAATTTTATATATTTATTCTGACATATACATATGATACACTACAGGCATGAGTAAGAGTGAAATAGGAGAATACATGTCAAAATATATGAATTTTATATAACAATATGTAGGTGAATTTGAAACACAATATTGCTTGGGGAAAAGTACATTTCAGCGGACACACATCATTGTTCAATATCTTTGAAGTCTGAAAACACACAAAATAGCATCACAGTGAGCTTTTAGACGTTTTATTGTGTAGATCGTATAGATATTCACGATGAATCAAAATCACATGCAAAATTCGGGATAAAACACAATCTGTGGAGTAAAAGAATTAGACTGGGAGGACACCTCAACAACATTCACATCGTTAATTTATTACAGATAAATAAATAAATATATATATATATATATATATATATATACACACACATATATATATGAGAATTATTTTATTATGTATTTGGCAAGTATTTAAAATTTTTAACAGCCATATTTTAATTGCATATATTAAATTTTCTTCAGTGTTCTGGCTGCTCTTTCTTAACATATTTCTTTTCAGTGATTTTCTTAAAGTACAAGAACCACATGAGGCAATACAGATTTTAACTGCCAGCATTAAATCAGTTGTGTGCTGTACCTTTATCAGCATGCAGTGATCTCATTAATGTCAAACATGCAATAGTTGTTTTACCTTTCCTACCGCATTTTCCATTTATGAACACTTTGATCACTACCCATACATGTTAACATGGGTTACAGTGTGTCACTGTTTTTTTCTATGGTTGGATTTGAATACAAATTGGAAATAAACATTGAAAAAGCGCTGAGCTTAAATAGTGAATGATAAAGCTGCATAGTAAGGCCCTTGGCGATTTTCTGAGCTTGTCCTTCCTGAACCCTCTTCCTAAAGCACACAGGGAGCCACAAGGTTAGCACTGATATTCAGAGTCCGAAAACTGATTGTAAATCCAATGCAGACCGGCGGCATCACTCATTAGTGATGCAATTTACCCAGGCTCTCAGAATTTACCTCGAAAGCCACAACAACTTATATATTCAAATTAGAAATACCATTCTTAAAAATAGAAAGAATATGTAACTCCGTATTATCATTTTACCCTCTTCAGGTGGACCGATAAACAATGGAAAACTCAGATTTTCTCCAAATTGTCTTACAAGTTAATAAAATGGATTAATATATTTATTGCTATCAGAATAAGATACACATATGTGCATTCTCTATTCAAAAAACACAATACTACAGAATGTGCAAATCATGAAGAAAAGGAGTATGTTTTGGGTCACAGTTCCAGAAAAACAAAGCCAAGGGGTTGTATGGTGACTATTGTATTCTGCCCAAGTCTCAAGGCAATACAGAATCACATTGCAATAGACAGGGATCATGTGTGGATCTGTCTTCTGTTTTTTTTCGCTATTGTTATAAATCTACTAGGTTTCTATCATGGGAACTCTGCTTAATGACTTTCCCTATAACTAATCATCTTTCAAGTGCCCTGACTCTATATATTATTGTTGAATTAAGTTTACAACCTCTTAATACCTCATGGAGGGTTTATATTTCAGCACATAAAGCCCTGTGGGACACATTCAAGTCATATGCACATAATAATATATCTTCCTAAAATATTAATAACTTTGACCTTGCTGATGGAATACAGATAGTTGAAATGTATTGTATAAAATCATTTCTCCCTAATCAGAATACGAGCTACAACAACTGACATTTGTTTCTGTAATTTTCACTTCCCAACAATCCCACAATTGAAACTTCGTATTTGTGACTGACATATATATTTTCAAAAAAAGTTAATATAGTCAGCCAAATTACAACTGTATATTTGAAGTCCAAGACCTTGTCTTTCTTTGAGATGACTTTGTATAAATTGTCTCTGATTTATAGTGTTGATTTTCAGATGTAACTCTCACAAGACACTTGTATATCTTTAGTTTCTTGTTTGTGTCTGATACCTGTCATCCAACGTAATAGCTATCACTTCCAGTTTCCAGTGGCTGTGATTTGAATCATCCAAGTCATTGATAAAAATGTAAAGCAATGTAGGGGCCAAAACCTCTGTCACATGCCACTAGGATCTATTTTTCCTACTGACAGTGTGTTCCATAATTATAGCCTTTTCTGAACATTATAACCACTGGCAACCTCATCCGCATGCCCTGATTTCCTATGAAATGAATTCTTGTTCTCAAGGACATCATGCAAAACCTTCTGAAGTTCCTAACTAAAATCTAGATATACTAGTCAATAAATTAACTAAACTAACAGCTCAATAAAATTACATAAAATACAAGTGGCCTGAAACGACCTACTGTTTTTGTGCATATGCTCTAGATAAGAACTTTTAAAGAACATTTCATTGAGCATTTTTAAACAAATATTACTGAACATTCTCTTTCACTGGTATTCACACATTAAAGTCTATGTCTTTGTAAATGTGTCTTGGAGGCAGCCCTTGCAGGCAGGACTCTGGGATCATAGGAGCCTTTGTGATGTCCTCACTGTCACTGAGTGTAAAATTCATGCATTCTATCCACTTCTGCTACCTACACACATGGACATCACCATCCGCTCTGTTATCAGAGGATTTGGCAAGTAGGTGTTATAGAATAAGGAGTCACCACAAAATTTATAAGTTGGGGCCCTAATTACCATGTTTTGTTTTGTTTTTTTGTGGTACTGGGGATTGAACTCAGGACCCTGCTCTTGCTAGGCAAGCGCTTATTCCACTGAGCTATATCCCCAGCCCTACCACGTTATCTTTATTTGGCAAGAAAAACTTTACACGCAAGTAACGTAAATGACATGAGGTGCTACGGATGAGGCTCTAATCCAACAGACATATAATCTATTAAGAAACATCCGTTCCTTTTTTTTTTTTTTTCCCCCGGGACCAGGGATCGAACTCAGGGCCTTAGTGCTTAGCGGCAAGCACTTACCCCACTGAGCTGTACCTCCAGCCAGTAATCTAGTAAGAAAAGGAAGAGTGATAAGGAAACCACAATCACCCAGAGACAAAATGCAGTGTGAAGACCCAGTGAGTGGGTGGCTACAGCGAACCCACAGAGAGCTCTCCAGAGAAACCTAATACCCTGGTCTTCCACTTTCAGCCTGCGAATGAAGTTATTTTTGTTTGTATCAGTGTTTTACTACAGAAACATATCACACAAGATATACAAACATGTAAGAATTTACAAGATTGCCTTACCACGATCACCCACAGGGTCAGATGCGGAAGAGCACAGAGCGTCTGTCTGTACGCTGGAGGATCCGGGGGACTGGACTGAAGGATTCAGTCCAAGGTCTGAAGCTTGCTGCAGTGGCCTGTGGATATCAGTATCATGAATCCTACGGGTGTGAAAAAGGCCAGAGAGTCTACTGTGGAAGCTGAAGAGTTTGCAAGGGAAGCAAGGAGACAATGTCCAAGGTAAAAGCAAGGCCTGGTGCTTCTCAAAAGACACAGAAGCAGATCCACCCTTCCTCATTTCCCCTTTATACCATCCAGACAATGAGCCACCCTAGGATGGACCTTCCAAACCCCAGAGTGTAGAATTGCTGAGGTAGTTTAGTCAAGCTTCTCCTAATTAAATTTCTCCAGTTGACACAATCAATCAACTACCACATTGTTTAAGGTCCTTAATCTGTAGTAGTTTGTGTTTTGATAGCAATAGCTGCCTAGGAATCTATTGTATTATATTAGATTCTATAGTAATAGAAAATTCTTGTACATATGTATATGACAGAGTAACTCATACAAAGCCATCAACTGGAATGATAAAATCTTATTAGTAAATAGCTACTCTATCATTAATTCAGGGTATTTCTTTCTAGCAAAGCAGTAGTGCATGCTTTGCTGGATATGAGGTATGCTCAAGTCTCATTCATTTTTATCCCCCTCTTTTGGAACAGAGATATTTACCTTATACCATCGTATGTTGGAAGTGTTTAACTTTTCATTTGTATGGGGATAACAGCTAAGAGTTTGCCTCAAATGACAGGAGACTCTGCACTTTGCAGAACTGCTGAAACTGTTAGGACTTTGTTAGCTCTGAGACAGACTATATATCTTTTGCAGAAAGTAATGTCCATGAGTATTTGAAGGACCAGGGGCTTGTGTACAGGTGTCCCCTCAAAGCCTCATGGGGTCATATGTAGGGCATTTCCAGAGGTAGCTAGATTAAGGGTATGTGATGCTGGGATTAGGTGCGTGTGATTACTAAATCGGTCCCCTGATTGGTTTGGCACTCGCCCTAAAGCAGGTAGCCTAGATCCAATGTAAAAGGGGCATAAAGAAGCTACTAAGGTCACTTGGACCTGCTGCCTTCTGCTTCACCTGCTTTGCCATGGACTGTTCCTCCTCTGGATGCCCCTCTGCCATCCACCCCGCCTTGGAGCCAGCCACTGATGGGCTGAGACTTCTATGGACTATGAGCCAAATAAACCTTTCTCCCTTTAACTTTGGTTGTCTGGTATTTTGTCTCAACAATGAGAAGAGTGACTAAGGCCTTATCTAATTTCTAGTCCTAATTTAAAAATATTTTATGAAGTAATACTGAGTAATTTATGAAGACCTTAGTTTTAGTTTCTTATTTAAATACAGATATTTTTCATTACCTGGAGCATAAAATTCCCTTCAGCTTTCAGACACAGCATGTATTGATATAAAGTACCAAAAATATTAAAATACAATCTACTTTCATCCCTTATCACAAGGTGTAAATTTTTCGCTGGTTCACAATTGCCCAGACCTCATCCTAACCATATTTGGCACGCTCATGCTGGGTGTATTGACAATGAATTAATCAGTCAGCTTCAAAACTTACATTTTGTCAAGTTGGTGTATATGATATTTTTAAATATGTTAAATCTAAATCATCCCACTATAAGAGGTTCTGTCTAACAAGACAAGAATCTGTTGTGCTCTTCCTCTTACAGTTTAAAGAACATCTTGTAGCACGAAAGAATGTAAGATACTTGTGTCTGTCCTAATACAATGTTCAGACAAAGTTTCTTTTGTTTTATTGCATAGGGAGTGATTTGGCCTCTATTGAAAAGCAGTTCAGAAAATCTCAGAGGAGGATAATGTCTGTTGATGATAACTGATGCTGGCTTCCATGGAAATGCTAATTTGGCAGCAGTCACTGTCAATCAGTCGCCTTGAGTTATTGTTCCAGGGCTTCTAGATTCAATACGTGATGACTGATGCAAGTTCCCACCATGGTAATTAGACTGGCTTCCAAAAAGAAGAAAGGGTTGTTAACTACGACTAAGGTAAGCAGACTCTGAACATGAAAAATAATCATGAAGAGCTTTAAATGATTAAACAAAGAAAGGGCTTCAGTAAATCCCTTATGGCCTTATTTCTGTAAATTGAACAAATTCAGCCAATCATACACTGTATAATAAACTAACTTTTTCTCATTTATCTATGTATGTATTATAGCTAGAAAACTTAAAGTGTAATTACATAACTATGAGAATCATAAGCATTTTAATATGGCAGTTTCAAAAATATAATTAATTCTCTGATGCTTTGAAATACATGAGAAGTGGGCTACATACCTAGAATATAAACCTCTTGTAATTGTTTTAACTTCACTAATTCGAAAATACAACTTTGTTAGCAGAAGCAAACTTTGCAGTACTATAATTCGTTAATGTAAAGAAATAGAAATATATAAAATACAAAACCAAACTTCTACATGCAATTAATACACAGATAATAAATCATTTTGAGTTCCTTACTAGTTAAATTGTTAGGCAGACATATAGATATAGATATAGATTTATAGATACACAGTAAAATTGTTGTAGGCAGCTGATAGGTTTTTTCAGTGCAGAGAGAAGTAAATCAGAATATAAAATGGTTTTATTGTGGGCACAGGGAAGATCACAGTAGGGAAAAGAAAAGAGACATGGAACTTCCGAGAGCCTGTTGGGATCAAGGGTTAAATAGGCAGGTGGGAGGCGGGGATTAGGAGACCAACCGCCTGACATGGTGGACCAGGATTAGGCTAGAGAGTGGGAAAAGGAAATAGAATATTACAAAAAGGGAAGTAGGAAGTCATAATTTGACTCAGAGGAAGAAGGGTAGCACTTAGCATATGAACTCTAGAGGCCAGTGCCATATTGGCTTTGACCTCTACTGGCCAGCACCATATTGGCTGGTTGCCATCGTGACGAGGCAAGAATTACAGTGAAGTGAGAAACCAATAAGCAGCTGAGGTAGACAGAAATATTAGAAGCAGTCAGACAGGGTCAGGTCCTGGAAGGAGCCAATGTAAGACAAGATACCTTGCAAATGGAGACATACTTGCTGGAGGCCAGACCTCAAGACAAAAGACTGAACAAATGCCCCCATATACCTCCCTAGGGATGGACATAACTGATTGATATTCTGAACAGGTAGCGATCACCTTGAAGAGTCACTCACCCAACCCCTCAGAGGAAAAGCCCCTTGTTCTGTATTCATGCACTTACTACATTATTTGCTTCCTCATTTGATTCTAATTTAATCAATTTTACCTGAACAATTCTTACTGGCTGACCACAGTTTTGTTCCACCTCATGCCAACTTTGTGATTTCCCATCCCCCCCCCCCGCCCACTTTGGACCCACCTCACCTCGTGGTTATGCTCTATAAAAGTCCCTAGAAAAGAAAGAGTCTCGGGTAACCCACTCATCCCCCTTTCTGCCACTCTGTTCTTGGATAGAAGCTTTCTTTCCTCAATAAATACATTCTGCTCTAACCTCCCTTGTTCTTAAAATTCATCCTTTGATTCTGGAGAACACAAACTCATCTCAGATACCTTTCAGGTTGGGAGTTTCTATTTTCCTGTATCAAAATGAAGAAGGAAATAGGAATTTCCACAATAGGAAAGCTAATATAAGGAATTGGGTTTCTGGTAATATTTTCCATCTGTGAAACTTACTATAAGATTTCTAAAGTGTAGCACCGTTAAGCAAGACTTAAATCAAAGTGGTTGGGAGTAATAAGGTTATTCTTTGTAAGTAAATACTTTAACTTCATTTTTGAAGTATCTTGTAGTGGTCTCATTGGTTGCACGTGGTTAAAGTGCTCAAGTTCATGCATTTCATATATATCTAGATCCAACAAAATATCATCAGGATCAAAATAGACATTTTTCTGGGCACCAAAGTTCCACACACCATTTATAATTCTTCCTTCTAGATACTTGAAAAGCTTTTATCATTATAGATTAATACACAATTCTTAGAAATTGATACAATTTAAATTATGCATAAGTCCTCTTTTCTCACTTATATTCATCATTTTCAATTCATGTATGGTGCATGCGATTTCATTTTATTCCTAAGGAGTATTCTATAAACCAGTGATTACCACACATAATTTGAATTCATTCTTCTTTTAAAAGTATTATGGATAAATGATAATTGTTAGTTGCATAAATAACCAACAAGAAAATTCTCTTACAAGTCTGTGTCTATCTATGCTACCATTTTTCTTGGACAAAAAAAACCCTAGAAATGGAATAACACTATCATATGATAAGTATATATTCACCTTCTAGCCAAATTGCAAGTGTTTTCAACTGTGTTCATGCCATGTTCATAACACTAACAGTAGTATACGAATGTCCCAGTTTCTTCACGGCATCTCCAGTAATTAGTGTAGTCATTGTTTTTAATTTTGATCATTTTAATATTTAGATCTTGTTGTGTAATTGTCATTTTAATGTGCATTTCCCTGATCACTAATCATTTTGTGCATATTTTTACATGGCTATTTTCAGCTAATAAATTCCTATAACATAATCCCTGCTTTAATAATTTCTCAGTTTTCATATTGTGTGTTGTTCATTGTCTTGTTATTGGGCTTTGAGAGTTCTTTCTAGGTTCTGGATGTAGATCTTAAGCAGATAAAGGTTTTTAATATTTTCTTCCAGTATGGGGCTTGTCTTTCATGCAGTTAACAATATTATTCAAAAATACCAATTTTTAATTTCACATAGTCAATTTATAATACTTTCTTTAACAGAGACTATATTAAATAGGTCATAATTGTAGATTGGTATATTTTCTCTCAGTACTTTGAAGTTATCCTCTAACTCTCTTTTTCCTACATTGTTTCTGGTGAGAAATTTTTGTAAATAATTCCTTTATTCCTCAGTTATGAAATATTTTTATTTCAACCACTTTTACATAAACATTAGATTTTGAGATTATTATGCTTAGATATCCACCATATACAGTACCATTCAAGAAACTGTAAAACAGTATCTCATGTAGCTGTTATTTCCCACAACAGTAACAACTTAAAAAGCTGTAGAACAGTATTCCCTACTGGATATTTAAATTGATATAATCCATTGATTTTATCCAGAGATTCCCAGTCAGTCTAGTTTTTATTAAGATTTTCTCCTTATCAAAGGCTTCGCCAGTGTGCTTTGTACTTTTCTTCATGCTTGGTATGTCTGTGGTGTCCTGAACTTCATGTGCCTATGAGTGTTCTGTTTTCAAATGGTTGAAAAATATTTGCCTTTATTGCCTCTTGTGGAGCTCCAGTGGCATGTATAATTGGTCTCTTCATATTGTCTCGTGCTCACTAAATCTTTAATTTGTTTCTGGTTTTTATTTTGAATATTTTTCATAGCTGTGCTTCCTTATACAATTATTTTTATCTGTTATATCCAATCTGCTTTTAATTCTATCCTGTAATTCTAATTTTAGATATTATCATTTTCACCTCAATATAGATCAGGCACTTTTATATGTTCCATGTCTCTTTACTTTGTGATCCTATGAAATACAGGACCAAAAATATATCCTTCTCTGATAGTTGTAACATCTGTTATAGTTTGGATTCATTCTTAAGTGATTACCTTTTCCAAGTAAAAGTTCCTTGTTTGATCTTTATATGATAGAAATGTTTTATTGGATACCAGAAATTGTGAAATTAAACACTTTAGGTACTGCATACTTTTGTTCTGAAATATGATGGTTAATCATGATTGACTGGCTTGAGAGATGCCTAGATTAGTAAGCACACTTGTGGGTGTGTGGAGACATGACATTGGGAGATCTATCTGATTTCTGGGTCCTTTATATCTGGTTCTTCTCTGCTGATGTGCTTCCCAGAAACCAGGAATGGAAGACTTGCTTCCTACACACCCTTTTGTCAGGAAGTGTCTGCCTTGGAGCAAACCCACTAACACTGAACCCTCTGAAACTGTGAGACAAATGGACCTACCTTCTTTAAATTGTATATGTCAAGTACTTTCTGCCATCAGTGAAAAATGAATACATGAAAATATCCCTAACAGTTCCTTTATGACATGGTTAGATTACTTTGAAATAGACTCTTCTGAGTCTTGGTGTATGGTATTTTTAGGCTAGACCAGAACTCAAGTTACATGTTCCTAACAACTGGAACAAGACCTTGGTATATGCCCTTTGTAAACTCTCATGAATTGTGTGTAAGCATGTGTGTGTGTGTGTGTGTGTGTGTGTGTGTGTGTGTGTGTGTGTATGTGTTTCAATCTGCTAGGAATACTTTACTGAAAGTATTCCTGGAACCAGGGACTACCAAGAACTATTGATTTTATCTTATTCAGAGGTTTCTTAACCTAAGCCCAGATAATTTCCCACGTTTCCACTTTTTAAAATCAAGGGGAATTCTTTAGACTTGCTATTGTAAGTGCTCAGAGTTCTCGCTGCATATGTCTCTCCCCTCTCAAGTTCTCTGTCCTTTTTCTCTCTGTGTTGCCTTTTTATTCTTTAACCTCATAGAATTCTCAGGTCCCTCAGTGGGTTCTCCCTCCCTCCACTATCAGTGGAAATTTCTGTCTTATAGAAGAGATATACCGCTCAACTGTTGGCTTTCCGTCTCTCAGGGATCGGGTTCTTGTCTTTCAATTTCTGTGTTTGATGTTTTGAAATTGGAGGCAAAACAAAGGAAATGCTATAGAGTAAGTTTGAATAGCTACTCAGATAATATCTGAGGTATGTATTTCCTTATAATAATTATATGGGCTTTAATTCTACATTATGGATTTCACGTCTTTTAGATACTGAAAGTCCCATTTTTACAGGTATAAATATGACATGAATTTATTACATAAGCCCAAAAATTCAATTCTAACTTCTCACGCCATACAATATATTATTGCTGCAGAAGTGCTTTGTGAATATTTCTGAATCGTTGAAGAAAGTATTTTCAGCTGTCTGGGAAAAGAAACTTCATAATACCATGCAAATTCAAATATTTAATTATATATATTATTATTAATCTAATCAATGTTTAACCTGGATATCTGGTATGTCAAGTATTTATGTGATGAAAAGAGTGAGATTGAGAAAATTAAAATGTTTTACCTAAAAGTCCAAAGTCAAATAAATTGCAGATTAAAAGAGATGCTAGTAATGGATCATTACACTCACCTGCAGAATTTTTTATGGCTAAGACTTGCAGTCTGTCTTTCCACAGACAGTTGCAAGAATGCCTCTCTCTGCTCCCACCAGTACTTCAGGATTTCAGCAGTGCCATGATTTTAGGCACCGTGCCACAGAGGGACTGTCATTGTAAGAGTGTTGTTCTGGGGCAACCCTGTGCTGAGAGTTGGAGTGTGTAGAGAGTGCAGATGAGTATTAAGCTTCCGGTCCTCAAGGAACTCAGTGCACTGAAGGAAACAGACAAGTAGATAAATGTTTTCAATTTAATACAATAAGTGCTATGACAGTGCACCAGGGGAGCATTTAAATTAAATTGAGGAAGAGAAGGGCAAGGCATGATCTTGAAGATGAGACACTGACCTGATTCTTGAAGGATGCTGGAAAGGGTAAGGCATTTAATAAAGCTGGAAAAAGAAATGTGCCTAAGAAAATGAACATACCTCAGAAGCTTACTAGCTCTCTACACTCTCATGGAAAATGGCCTCTATCCTAAAGAACAAGGGAGTAATTTAAGGTATGTCTACAGGAAATTAGTAAGATCATTTTATGATTTGGAAACTCTGATTTGAGTACAGCATGGAGATCCCATTAGAATAATGAACAAGTTTAATCATAGAAAGCTTTTATTTAGCACAAAGTGTACCACTTTATCAGCCTCTGTGTTCTCATTATTGGTGAGATTGTTTATTGTGTTAATCATGGTTTTTCTCTGGATTTTTGACAAGAAAAAAATAAAAGCAGAATCTAACAATAGATCAACTCATAACATAAGCTTGCTTTTAATTAAATATTAATTTATAATTTTAGCAGAGTTTCCTCTCTCATTTTTTCTTATGCCTAAGCTTTGATGTCTTTCCAATCCTGACTTGCCCTACATTGGGTGATAAATTGGAATGTGGAGAGCAGAGACATGACTGAGGCTTTTGCTGTACCGCTTTCATGTAGAGATCCCATATATCTGAGCAGAAGAGACCATCATGCAAGATTCACTGATCCCTCTTAAAAACAGACATTCTTCCTACCAGTCACTGTGGTTTCTAAACTCTAGATATTTCCTCTAACCAAAGGGACAACACACTCTTCTTACGTAGGAAAAGAAAAGCTCAAGCATTCTTCACATATTTCTCTCTGGAGGATTAAAATATTTCTCAACACAGCATAAGACCATAAGAAAGGAATTTTTGCAGCAATTGGCCAATTCTTTATTCTTCTAAGACTTTTTCTTACAAATGTATAGTCAACCAATGGTGTTGTGCTTCCCCTAGCATAAAACAACAGCAGAGTTTGAGGCTGCCTTTGCTCCCTGAGGTTCTGATTCAAATAGCCTTGTTTGTTTGTGTATCCCTTGAGATCAGCTAAACTGAACTGAATATAGTTACTTTAACATTTCCAAAATTTGTATTTATGTAATGAGAATTTGTCTCCAGTATTCTCTCCCATAAATATTATGAACCATTACTATTTATCTTGTGGATATCTTTTCAGTAACCCTAAGCTTGAAAATATGGTAAACCTCAGTCATTAAATCATCGTCATGAACTTGTATTCTTGAATGCCATATATAACAGATTTGAAGATTGGTAAGCATCTCAGACTATATTGTACTATCAAATCAGCTAACCCTGTCACATCGTCACAGATTCAGCTGGAAGACCAAAGACCCCTGGGTTTGGAGAGGACATTCAAAGTAATAGCAGGAAACAGAAGTTCAACCATTTATACTAGTCCCCCTGCCCCAGCTTCAACAGGATGACACAAAACAGGCAGTATAATCCCTGCACAAAAATAGAGTTGAATTATATAAGCAGAACCCTATACTGAGAAAGCCTATATCTTTTTAATAAACAAGAGTCTGCCCTATGCTGTTGAGAAACTATCTCTGTCTTTCAAAGATTTAAACAAACATGCACTTTATTTTGGATGCTTATATCAGATTTCAATGCTAAATTCTACTTAAAAGTCACTTGAGAATTCAGCAATGCATAAGAACAATAAGTTCCTCTGTCAAACCATACGTAGAAATGTTAGACACCCATGGAGGAATAACTTACAGAGAATGAGACCAAGAATGAGAGACAGAAAATATGAATGTTTGGGTGAAGCATATTATATTCTTTATTAAGGTTTAACATTGGGTTTATTTTTGTTTTTGTTGTTGCACAAGTTTAAAGTATGTATCCACGATCTTCAACTGTTGTTAAAATTTTCACCTTCGATGTATGAGTTAACCCTCTTGTAGTTCACCTTAACATTTATTTTGTTCCTGCCACCTATATTTAATCAAATATCTCATCTACAAAATTTTGCTTCCATTTAGAAAAGCATAAATTCAAATTAGTATTTTTCTCTCTCTTAAAAAAATAAAACAGGACAAATTTGGTAACATGATCTGCAGGCTGCCATAATTTCCCTGGCTTTCTGTGGATTTATAGATCTCTGCCTTTTAGAGAAAATATCACTTTTCTGCTCTGCAGAACAAGTTTGAGCAGATTCCAAAACAGAAGGCTACTGTTGGTAAGTCCAAAATCTCAGTCCTCGTATCCCTATAAAGATGACTCTAGTCTTTCTATGAATTTTTCAGTACCTTATTGATTTAGAGAAATTTGTGCTATTTCAGTAAGGGCATCTCTCTTTATAATAAACATTTTTGTAAATATAGAATACATATCTGTCATACAACACAATTACTCCACTCTCCTTTCAGGGTACTCTGCTGAGATGTTAAAATTATAATTTCATATTTATTTATTTATTTTTAGGTACCAGGAATCAAACTCAGGACATAGCTCTTGCCAAGCAGGTGCTTATGCTGCTTATCTATATCCCTGGCCCCTATAATTTCATTTTTAAATTGGTCTGTTTATTATAACTTATAGAGACAAATTTGGGCAGCTTATTGGTCTCCATTTTGACTCCCACACATATGCTTTCCAAACACATTCTTCTAAAGCTTTCTATGTTGAGCACTTTTGTAAGAGATAGTTACTATGTTCTTATTTGACCAAATCAAAGTATTAAAATGTAATTTAATATGCATTGAAAACCAGCTTAACATATGCTAGTACATAGCCATATTTTTCAATATTGAATAATACATAAAATTTGCTGAACACTTAGTATGTGTCAGTCTTCAAATCATCCCTTATCAGTAAATTTTTCTAAAACTATAAGATATTAAGTTTTTGGAATCTTGTTGTAAATCAATAATTGTGGATGAAATTTGTGTAATTGTTCTTAACTAGGAAATGAGACAAATGAAAGAATAATTTCTTAAAACAACTGAAGAGTGAGTTATAAGAGTGATTCTTAAGTCTTTGAGGTATATTTATATGACAGGAAATATAGTTTAAAAAGTGGCAACACATGTAAAGAAAAAAACAAAGATAAGAGGTAACAAATTTTACTTTCATATCAAATCAAAATTAGTTACCTCAATTTAGTAAAGAAATGTTGTGCCATCTTTCGTTAAATTTAATGGTTAATTAAAAGTTAATCTGACCCTTAAAGGTAGTTTTTAAAAACTTTTAATGAAAATTTTGATGCATGCTTTCTGTGATTAATATAACGCCTTTTATTATTTTTTTTTAATTTGTAGTTTAAAATGCTCTCTGTATGTTGGATATTTTATCCCCCAAGTTAAAGTTTATAGCAGAATGATGTTTAGATGTGATTAGATTCCAGTGATTGATTCTTTGAAGTACTTCACATGCAGTTTGATTTTCATTCATGAATTATCTGCCTACTCCTATGTATTCAAGATTTTTACCCGCTTTCTCTTCCAGTACATTTAGTATTTCTGTTTAATATTTATATATTTGATCCATTCAGACCTTAACTTAGTGCATGGTGATAGGCATGGGTATAGTTTTAGTCTTTGGCATGTAGAAAGCTATTTTTCCAACACTATTTATTAAAGAGGCTGTATTTCTCCAGTGAACATGTTTATCTCCTTTGACAAAGATAAGGTTGCTGAGTGTGTTTATAGCTGTGTCTGCATCTTCTAATCTGTTCCCTGATCCTCAGGTCTGTTTTGTTTTGTTTTGTTGTTTTCTTGCCAGTACTCTGGTGATTTTATTACAGTAGTTTTGTAGTATAATTTCAAGTCAGGGCTGAGATAACTCCTACCTTGCCTTTGTTGCCCAGGATTGCCTTTGCTGTTTTAGGTCTCTTCTGGTTCCCAGTGAATTTTAGGAATGTTTTCTCTAGATCTGTGGGATGTGGTAACGGCATTTTAATTGGGATTCTTCAAACCTGTGTAAGACTTTTGGGGGTACAACCATTTTCAAAATGGTGGTTCTTCCTATCCATGAGCAAGGGATATCTTGCCATTTTCTGATAACCTCTTCAATCTCCTTTTTCTGAGTATTGTAATTTTCATTTTATAGATCCTTTACTTTCTTTGTTAGATTGATTCCTATTTCATTTTTATGAATGCTATTGTGAAGGGTGCCATTTACCTAATTTCTCTGTCAATGAGTTTGTTGTTTGTGTACAGGAATGCAACAATTTCTGAGTATACAGCTGTGCTACTGAATTTGCTTATCAATTCTTGAAATCTTATGGTGGGGTTTTTGGGGTCTGATATGTACAGTATCATGTCATCTTTGAATAATGATAGTTTCACTTTTTCCTTTCCTATCCTTATACCTTTTATTTCTGGTTTTTGTCTAATTGTTTTGGCTAATGTTTTGTAGAACTATATTGAAAGGAGTGGTGAGACTGGACATACATGTCTTATTACTGACTTTGCAGTGAAACCATTCTGTTTTTATCCACTTAGGATGATGCTGACTGTTTGTCATAGAAGGTTTTTATCAGACTGAGGCAAAGCATCTATTCTGATTTTCTATAAGGCTTTTATCATAAATGAGTATTGGACTTTATGAAAAGACTTTTCTGCATCTATTGAGATGCTCATGTGAATTTTTTCCTTGGCTTTGTGTTGTATTTATTGATTTGTGTATGTTTAACCATTCCTGTATTCCTGGGAAGAATCCCACTGTGTCATGGTGTATTATCTTCTTGATGATTTGCTGCACTTTGTTACTGCTATCTTATTGAGGATTTTTGCATATATGTTCATTAGGAAAATTGCCCTATAGTTTTCTTTCCTGGTTTGGTCTTTCTCTGGTTTTGTTAGCAGGGTAATACTTACCTCCAGGATTGAGTTAGAGAGGATTACTTCCATTTTTATTTCATTAAATTTTTAGGAGTATTGGTGTTACACCTTCTCTAAATTTCTTGTCGAGTTCTGCTGTGAATCCATCAGGACCTAGGCTTTTCTTTGTTAGTAAAGTTTTAATTATATTTTCAATTTCATTAATGGGTATTGCGTTATTGAGAATGATTATATCTTCTTGATTCAGCTTTGGTAATTCATATGTATCTAGGAATTTTTCCATTTCTTCAGTGTTTTCCATCCTATGTTTGTAAATATTTTTGAAGTAGGTATTGCTGATCTCCTGAATTTCCACAGGATCTGTAGTGATTTTACCCTTTTCATTCGTCATTGCCTCAATTTGAGTTTCTTTCTTTCTTTTTTTTTTTTGATAATTTTGGCTAGGGTTGTATCAGTTTGATGTACTCATTCAAAGTACCAACTGTTTAATTTCTTAATTCTTTGTATTGTTTCTTAGTCTCATTTGCACTAATTATTGCTATGATCTTTACAATTTTCTCCCTTGTTTGAGTTTCACTTGACTTGCTCTTCTTTTTAGAGAAGCTTGAGTTTCAGTGTTAGGTTGTTTATTTTTGCTCATTCTGTTCTCCTGTTGTTGAAGTTCACTACTATATTATTTCCTTATTAAGACAGCTTTCATTTTATCCCACAGATTCTCATAAGTTGTATTTGAATTTTCATTTGTGAATTTTTAAAAATTTCTTCTTTAATTTCATCTGTGGCCCATTTATTGTTCAGCAAGATGTTATTTCATTTCAATGTGTTTATGGATTTTTTGTGGGATTTTTGCCATTAATTTCCAATTTTATTGCACCTGGTCAGATAATATGCATAGGACACTTTCAATTCCTTTTTATTTGTTTAAATATGTTCTATGGGCTACTATATGGTCTATTTTAAAGAACATCCCATATGATTTGGAGAACAATGTGTATTCCGATGGTGAAGAGTAGAACACTCTGAAAACATCTATTAAGTCCATTTGTTCACGGGTTTGGTTCTGCTCAGGTATTTCTTTGCTAATTATTTGTCTAGTTGACTTATCTCTTTGTGACAATAGGGCATTACAGACCAGCATTATCATTGCATTATTGTTTCTTTGATTTTTTAAGTCTGTTAATACTTGTCTTATATAGTCGTGTGCTCACGTATTTGGTGCATTCATATTTATTATTGTTATCTCTTCCTTTTGAAATTTTCCCCTAATGAGTATGTGGTGACCATCCTTATCTCTTTTGACATTCTTGGTTTTAAGTTCACATTATCTACCAACAGAATAGCTACCCCTGCTTTTCTTGGTTCCTATTGCATGGAAGATTATTATCCATCCTTTGATCTTGAGTCTATGAATTTCATTTTGAGTTACATATTTTTCTTGTATAGAATACATGGTTAGAAATCACTTCTTTATCCAGTCTGCCAGTCTTTTTCTTTTGATTGTTGAATTGAGGTCTTTTATATTGACAGTTATGTTTTGGCTTATCTTTATCATGTTATTTTTCTGCTGTTGGCTCCCAGTTTTTCCCTTTGTTTAGCTGCTTGTCCTGCATGCCGGTTTCTTTCTGTTCTTGTTCTTGGAATTGTGGTCAATATTAACTCTGTCTAGAATATCTTTCAGTATTCTTTATAGGGTTGGTTTGGTGTAATGAATTTATTGTTTTTCTTTGGCATGAAAGTATCTTATTTCTCCATTAATTTCAAGAGATAATTTTGTGGGGTACATCTGGTTTGGAAGCTGTTTTTTTTTTTTTTTTTTCAGGATTTGAAATACTTCACTCCATACTCTTTTTGAATGGTTTGTGCTGGGAAGTCTGCCATTATTCTGATGGGCTTTCCTTTATACATGATTTGTTTCAACTCTTTAATAGCTTCCAGTATTGGCTTCTTGTGCTGCATGTCTGTGGTCTTGATTATTATGTGTCTAGGTGTAGATTTATTTTAATTATGGCTAATTGGAGTTGTGTATGCCTCACTTATCTCTCTGTTAATTTTTGTCCTCGTATTTTGGGAATTTTCTGCAAATAGCTTTTTTATGTTTGTGTTAACTCCTGTTTTTTCTTTGGCCATACTTTACACAACAGGAGCAAAATTTACAATTATAAAACAGAACCAACGGAAGTTGAAAGCTTATATTCAGAGAGTTTCCGCATGGTAACATGATTTTACCCTGTGGTGGGGAGATTGAAGCATAGTGGATAAAATAAAGTTAATTGAAAACAAAGTAGAAACAAAGCTGCGGGAAAGAATGGTCATGCATGCATTGGGACACTAGAGCAGAGGGCAGAAGAGAAAGAATGAGAGAGGAAGCAAGGGATTATCTCAATTTCGTCTCTGGGTTTGGGGGATGGGATTAGTTTTCGGTGGCTGGAGTTCTCCCCAGCTGTTTACAAAAGAGGGGAAAAAAAGAAAAGAAAAAAGAAAAACAAAATAAATTTAAAAAAATAAAGCAAATAAAACATAAAACAACCTGCCTACTTCTATTCCCTGTGTCTCTGTCCAGCACATGCTGGTTCACCTAATTTACCTGTTGCCTTGTATTATTATTGTTAATTGGATTTTTCATGCTACTAGTCCTGCCTATCCAACCTGTGTACCTTTGCTGGGATCATATTGTGTTGCTGGCCTTCTCTCTGGCCTCTAGGCCTTCCCAGTCATGGCAGCATCAAGTGGAGGGGCCTTTCTGTGGGCCTTCCAGCATTCTTCCCCTGTGTCCTAATGGTGACAGTGATGGTGATGGGAGGGGAAGCCCTCTGTACCCTCACTGACTCATGTTGGAGATGGCCATCTATTTTTTAAAATATTTTTGTCTTCATTGTTATTAGCTTGTTATTGATTTTTTTCTCTTTAAAATAATATCTTTAAAAGTCTGAAACCACAAACCAAAATTCTAAATTAGATATTGGAGCAAATTACCTTTTTCTTCAAGGACCTCTTACTCCTCCCGCTGCATGTGCTATGGATAGAAAATGACCTTGTGTACACTTGTGGCAGGAAACACAGCCCAGCCTCTGCTTGCAAAAGGAGTAGCAGGCAAGACTGCCCAAAGACAGCAGTTTAAGGACTCTTACTTTCATAAAAATGTACTCTGAAAAGGTTAAATCTTTTAAAAAATGACAAAAATTAAGATTGATATTGCAAAGTAGGAAGAAAATATTCAAAGGGGAAGGGAAACAAAGGAGAGAGGGTGAAAAGAAGGAAGGGACGAGCAAAAAAGAGAATCTAGAAGGAAAAAGTGGCAACAAAGCCGTTGTAAAAAGAGGGAAGGAGGGTTGAAGGTAGAGCAAGAAAATGGAGCGAAAGGGAAGAATCGAGATGCGTCACTCACAAGTACAATTTCCCTATGATGGACGTCACCATTATTAATATCAAGTGTGCCAATAAAATGAGTTTTCGAAAGCAAAAATAATGAAGAAAGAAATTAAACAGGACCTGAATTCATGTACATTGGCTTGCAATGTTCGTGTGCTTTCCATTTCAGCATGGCAAAATGTCAGTGTTTCGAAGTCACTTCTATTCTATTTGTTAGTAGTGCTTTAGTTCAGCAGATGATTTCTTCAACTGTTTTAACATAATGTTTCCCTAAAAAATACATTATTTAGGAAAAACGTAGGAAAGTCAGCCTAAATTATGCTAATGAGAATTTGGGAATTAATGTTTTTTATAACTCTGACCCCACATATTCTTTCTAAAGGAGAGAAAAACACAAGACAGGCATAAAAAATATGACTTCCGGGAAGAAGGCAACTGGGGTGGCAGCAGAGAAAAACCCTCTGGAAGGTTTGCCATCCCCAAACTGAATTATACCAATAGCAAACAGCATCCCTCCCGGAGAACTGACTCGGGCGGCCACAGTGACGGAATCAGATCCCTGGGATTGACTGTAACCAGAACGGAGTCAGAGAATAGAGAGGGAGCGGCAACATGCATCCAAACGCGTGAAAGCTCCGCGGCACCCCCCACTTTAGACTCGAGACCACTCCATGCTCGCCAGTGTGAACTGGGAATTGTAGTCCAGCAACACGAAAGCTATATCGGGCGGTAAAAGCTGCAGGATGGGGCGTGGAGCTCACTGGGAAAGGGGTGCAGCCGCCACTGTCAGCTCCACAGTGACCAGGTGGAGTCTCATAACCTTAGCAAACAAAGCTGCCGCAGCCAGGCAGGAACAGGCTGATTAATTGGGCCAGATCCGAGGAGTCGCCCAGTGTGGCCCAGTTACATCGTCCAAAGCCACCACTGGATGTACTCGGAGCTGACGCAATTTACAAAGCCACCATGTGGGCATGTGCGGACGTCACTGTCCATGGTCCTGCTAGGGACCATGACTGGACACGGTCCCTCTGTGCAGTGTGGGAAAAGGCACCCCACCATAAGCGGCCCCGCAGCACTTTGCAGTGCCCTGCCACCATGCAGGCATGCCGCGCTTCGGCAAAGATGCCACAAAACACATGGAAATGCCCGGAGGGCAGAGAAATGCTGTGGACCCTGGAAAGTCATGCGGTCCTGCTGACCTAGGGCCCTCTGGCCCCACTCCCGCCCTGAGATCCCTCTGCTGAGGCCAGCCTTCCAAGAGCCTAGACACGGGACCTAGGAAAAAAAAAAAAAACCCACGAGTCAGCAAGAGTGGCAAGAGACAAGACATACAGAAAAAAAAAAGCAGTTCTGCAGATCGAGAAATGATAAAATATTCTAAGTCCTGAGAAATTTCTCCAACTGTCTCAGGACCATTCACCATGTGTTTCTGACAACAACGGGCTGAGTCCACAGGCTTCAGGACTCACCCTAAATTACTAATATGAGCACCAAGAGGGTCTTCACACTGCTTGCATATATGAACCTTGTAGAAATCCATAGCATCAAACCACACAAAAAGCAGCAGTCCTGGAGCCTAAGAGAAAACAACATAGTCTACACAGCAGACACGAGAAACTTCTCCAATTCTCTCCTTGAACCAATAACTAAACTTAGTACACACCCCGGACTACCACAGTGAGCACAGGTGGGGGAGACCTCACGCCACTTTTGCCCAGTAGCGTAAGTGCCCCCAGTGTCCAGCCGCAAGGGGCGGGGAATGGCAACACTGGAGATCGCAATGTGGGAGGAGGGGAAGATATGGAATTAAGGTGCAGACCCGCTTCTCTAACTGTGTGGGAATAGTCTCCAAAGAGTCATAGGACACCTACCGAGGGCACACCAGTGGCTTCAGTGGGGAGCTTGGCTGCCTGTGTGGGGAGAGGCCTCGCAATCCACCTGACCCCCGAAAGTGGTGGCCAACCTGGGGTGGAGCTATGCAGTACACCAGCCTTAGGGAGAGGCGGTCCCCCGGGGAGCAGTCAGGCGGTAAGCCCGGCCCTCTGCAAAGTCTGCCCTGAAGACTCACCTGAGCCTCTGGACACAGACACTCTGTATCGAGGCAGAGTCCGGTTGTCCACTGTGTAACCCTGCCTACTCCACCCGACACCCAAAGACTGAGAGGGCTTGCACATTATAGTCTTTGAGGATGGGTGCTTCTCTAACACCTGCCATAGCAATCTGTGAACACCCATGTTTTACATAGCATAATTCAAAGTAGCCAAGTCTCTTCCCAATGGGAGAGCATGAGGGAATAAATAAACCAAAAATTACAGTTATTACCAATGGGAAGACGAGTGACAGGGTGGTAGAACAAAGGAGATGAGGTGGAGATAACTGATTAATCAAATAAGCCATCATTTGTATAAATGAGTAACAAAGGCGAAGATAACATTATATAATACAGCATCTAGAGTCAACTCCCTACTATTTTTTTCTGTAATATGCTATTTCCTTAACTGATTTTGTGCCAACAAATGCAAAGATAACATTATGTAATACAGCATCCACTGTTAATTCTCCACTACCCTCTCTATAATTTAGTATTTCCTTTATTGTTTCTGCTTTAACAAATGCAAAGATAATGTTATGTAATATAGCATCCAGCACTGGTTTCCTACTATCTTCTCTATAACTGGGTATTTTCTGTATTGGTTTTTGTGATTTTCTGGTTTATATATCCCCATTCTTTTGTCTTAAAAATACAAATGAAAAAATCTTTTTAAAAATTGCCGAAAATAATAGTTGGCCAAACACCTATTTCCGTACAAAGGATATGATCATTTGCTGTTCATTTTCCTTAGTCAAATAATTGTATGAGGATATGCTTGACCCTGTTCAGATATTTTGAGCGTGAAACACATTGAGACTGTGTGCCAGTTAAGTTTAATTTTCAACTTGTATGGATCAGTAGCTGCCCAGAAGATTACTAAAACACACTACTGGGTGTTTCTGCATGAATTATGACCTTGGGGAACATAGCTGGTCCCTGGCCCCTTCCTCTCTGGAGCTATACTTTACTCTCCTAATAGAGAAGCTTCACTTAACAGTTTTACTCTACCAGCCCCTTTTACCATGAAACTCTGTCTTAGAACCAGCTGACCGTGAACTGAATTCTGCGAAACTGTCAGCCAAACAAACTTTTCTTTGCATTGTAGGTGTCAGCTATTTTTTCTAACAATGGGAAAGTTGACTAATACCAACATAACATCAAAGTAAACCTCATATGGTTTTGCATGAATATAACTATCTGTCTTTATACTTAATGCAGGTAGTTATAATATATCAGGAAGTAGCTACAGCTAATTTTTTAATCTCTTTTTTAATAAATTATTTCATCTTTTTTGTTTTTGTTTTTTTTTAAATCCTTCAATAGATCACAGTGAGGGGATGTTCTCTTACATAAGAAACTATGCCCCAGAAGCAGGTCATTGAGAATGGTTTAGTACTAGGTTCCCCATGAATGTGCATTCCATGACCAGCAAGAAGGAGTAATTACAAATAAAACTGGATGGTGAAAGAGGACAAAAGTTCTATATCTGTATGAGTTAAGTAAAAATTAGTGAAAACTGTATAGTCTAATTTTCATTTTTAAAAGGCATAAAAATTCATTACCTTAATTTATGTTAAATTATAATTTCATTAATATATTATATAAAATGTAATTTAATATTTGCAAATATAACATAATTTATGCAAAATGTCTTATTTGTCTTACTGAAGAGGAAACCAGCAAAATTACTTTCTAGTTCAAACAAGTCAAATTTTTTATTGGTAAACTGATTAGAAAATGATTGTAACAATTTTAAGCCAGATGCAAAATTATCTATATCAAATAGCAGTATAAACTATAAACTTGACCAATCTTTTCCACTTAGACATTATTCATTCTACCAGCCAAAACCCTACAAGTTAAACTCTGTTCTTACAGGATTACAAAATAGAAAAGTCTATCAAATCTCTAAGACCAACACAGCACTGAAAGAACCACCCACAAATCTCATGTCTATATCTAAGTTTTAGATACATTTTTATACCCTTGGAAATATCAGGAAGGCCAGTTTTTCACTCAGACTAAGGTTTAAAAAATATCTCCCACATAAGGCCAAATATATTCTCAAGCTATCTGCTGTAAAAATCTTTCCCTCATTTTACTGACATAATGAGGGTATGATTTCTCAATATTTTCCTAAAGCAAATATGTTCGTTAGGTTAACTTCTAAATATTGTATTTTGGATGAAAGTCATAAGAAAATGATCCCAAAGAGAAGTAATGTTTGATCAAATCTGTTAATATAACATGAACTATATTGGATTAATTTATGTTTTATCTGAAAAAAATTAGCAAATCACAGATTGTATTGTAGATCACTGCATTCAAAGTTCCTTTATATTCCTCAAGAACAAGTACATTTTAAAATGCAAATAATCACTCAAATGATCATAAATACATTGTAACATGTAATATGTACAGTAAACATTTTGCTTTGTGGCTTTACTGTCGATGGAACACCAAAAACACTCTATCACACAGCTATGTACCTGAGGGGTTTTTCTCATTTTTAAAAAAAATTTTTATGAAAATGTCCTGCTAATTTCACAGGGTAGCTTAAAACTTGCAATTCTCCTGCCTCAGCCTGTCCAATAGCTTGGATTATAGGCACATTCTACCATGCCCAGTGTAAAGTACAGTTTTTTTTTTTATCTTAAAAGTATAAAAAACAAAAAGATATTAACAGACACAAAGTAGCACAAGAATAGTACAATCGAATCTGAGTTACAGATAAGGTGAGAGGGAATCAACAATGGTTGTTGCATTACATATTGATAACTTCTAAGTGTATATTCAGGAAAATAGATCTAGACATGCAAAATTGATCAGACAATTAATCATCCATTATTCCTTACAATAAAGTGACCTAGGTCAGTAGTACAACTTCATTTTATAGTGTGAAAGCAAAAAGAACTACATCAACTACAACAGAAAAAGAAAGAGAGAAAAAAAAGAAAGAAAAATAAACAAAAAGCATTAACAAAGAGACACAAAGTAGCTCAATAAACTTATAATCATAATTGAATTATAGACACAGCAACAGAAAATCAACAATAGTTGTTGCATTTCATATTGATATCTTCAAAATGTATGCTCCGGAGAACACATATAGACATACAAGATTGATCAAACAATCAGTCATCAACTATTCCTTACCATTCAAAAGTACAGTTTTGATACAGATAATTTTAAAGAAATTATCCTTGTCTTTCTGCTTCAGAATGTGTAATCATTTTTAAAATTTTTATGTGTGTATAAGATGAATTTATTTTTAATTTGTTAATAAAGTTTAGTAATTACCAGATCTCCCTTACCAAGGAATAAAGTACTCAGTTTCCCATTTTATTCTTAAAAACAGAAGAACAATTGAAAAAAATTAACCGATGAAAAGAATTTTTGTTGCTAAACTTGCAATGATATAAAAATTTCCTCCATTACCTTAAATGGTAGTTTTCCAAGACAATTCTCAAACATTCCCTATATCCTCACCTGCATCACTTGTGCGGATACAAATCAGGGAAATTCTTCCTGTCTCTATACCATAGCCAATGATCAAATACAAAACCATTTAATGTGTAAATGAGATTGCCATGCTAATTCTTTCCCTTCAAAATGCAACAGGATTCCTCCCCACTCCTCAAGTGCTTGTATCCACCTTGGACATTAACTTATAGGTACAATTATGCCTAAAGGAACAATAGATTAAAATTTTCAAGGAAATACTTGATGGCTGGGGACAATAGTTTTGTCATACATAGCGTTGTTGGGAGTGACCAGATAGAGGTTCAACTTGACCCAGTGAAATCTCTACTAATATTTGTATAATAACCTTTAATATATGAAAGCAAAAATTATTAAAAGGACTATACCTTTTAACATCCTAAAGCAAATAAGAGGATTAAATCCAATAATTAAAGTCAGAGAGAAGACAGATTCAAGTATCTTTATCCAATCCTTCTGATACTATTAAAGTTCTTTCTGTGGTATTAGAAATTATTTTTGAAAACTAAGGCAAAATCTAGTTTATGTGATAAACCATAACATGAAAATCAAAAAGGAGATCATAAGGTCTATAAGCTTTACCATAAGGCAATTCTGCCCAGGGATCAGAACTAAATCAACATCCCTAGAATTTGTTTGTGAGTTGGATATCAGAGAAAGAATTGTACACCCTGATGATAGCCATTTTGGGGGGTCATGGGTGATTTGAAAATAGGAAAGGTCCCTCACCTCAGCAGAAATCCAACTGTGATCATACCCCCAGTGACCCAACTCTATGCAGGCTTCATCACCCAACAATAACTAAGTTCTGAGTCCCCAGGGTCAAATAGCCTTCCCTAAAGCCTTCCCCCTAAACATATGAGTCTTGTAGGGGACATTTCAGTCCAGACAATAAAACTGGCCCAAGATCCAATCATTGGTTTTAATGAACAAGAAATTAATTCTGTTGGAGAGAATAAGAGATAAGATACACCAAAGTGTTTTTCATATTTTTATACACCACTCACTAAAACAGTTCTAAAATATTTCCATAGTTTTTCTGTACATGCCAAGCTGTTCTCTTACGGTCACCAACTGTGGTGTCCATCATCTAAAATGCAAGTGAATGTTGACCCTATTTAACTGAAATGAGAGTCATATCTCACGGGTCCCAATCCCATCCTCACTTTAGATGCCTGTTGTGAGCAGTAGTTTGTCACTTGCAGTTTTGACTGACTTGTTATACATTCGGATTCTCAAAATTGTCTCATCATGTTACACTGACTTCCTAGGACTACTCACACACATCAAGGAAAAATATTTACCAGTTTATCAAACAGCACACATGAATAGCTAGAAGGAAGAAATATAGTTTTCAGCACCTCCATCTGTTTAGAAATGTTCTGAAATCTGTCTTTACATTATTATACACGATTCACTTACCATCAGGGTTCAATACAAACTTAACATCCTTCACTCTCCCTGGAAGTTGGCAGTGAGCCTGGTGGGTATTATCAGTTAGTCATAAGGTTGGTTCTCTTGAAAGCACCAATCCTGGCGATATCTAGGAACTCATCAAGAGTGGCTTCGTTATTTAAAAAAGCTGCTTCTTTTACCAAGGATAGATGAAGGAATTTAGGAGCTCTCAGTCAGATATTCCTATAACTCAGAGAATTAAGAAGATTTTAGAAGCTTTATGTCAGGAACAGAGCTCCCGGTTAGGAATCAAAGATATAAAAGAAGAAACAAAGGTTGTCCTAGGATCTCTATCTACAAAATTTTATAATCTTTTAATAGGATGTATATATATATATATATATATATATATATATATATATATATATATATATAAAACCTCATGGGTACACAGCCAAATATTCCAGAAGAATAATGCAATATACCAATCTTACCCTTAGGTGCAGCCCAACTTTCCTCAATCTCCTTCCATACAACTCCACCTGACCTGATGCCTGATGTCTGGAGATTTGTATGAGAGCAGAAGATTGTAACCCCCAACGCCTGGTAAAAGCTACCCTGTTAGACACTATTAGATACCCTCGTAATGAAACTCTAAAGAATTGAAACTTGAATATATAAATGTCCACAAAAGATGAAGAACTTATCTTCACATCAATAAAAGATATTACAGTAGCTTTGTAGTATAATTTCAGGTCAGGGACTGTGATTCCACCTGACTTGTCCTTATTGCCCAGGATTGCTTTCGTTATTCTGGGTCTCTTCTGGTTCCAGATGAATCACAGTCCCTGACCTGAAATTATACTACAAAGCTACTGTAATAAAATCAACCTGGTACTGGCTAAAAAACAGACCTGGGGAACAATGGAACAGACTGGAAGATGCAACCATAACGAAAAACCCACTTAGCTACCTAATATTTGACAAAGGGGTCAACCAAACTCACTGGAAAAAAGAAGGCCTGTTTAATAAATGGTGCTGGAAAAACTGGCTTGCCTCTTGCCGAAAACTGAAAATAGACCCCAGTCTATCACCATGCACCAAACTCAGGTCAAAATGGATCACAGATCTCAATATTAAAACAGAAACTCTAAATCTATTGGAAGAGAA